>JADRCD010196179.1:2678-18459 GCA_019843815.1 Montemys delectorum | reverse complement strand
TTATTTATTTCATGTATGTGAGTACACTGTCGCTATCTTCAGACACACCAGAAGAGGGCATTGGATTCCCATTACAAGTGGTTGTGAGTCACCATGTGGTTGCTGGGAATTGATCTCAGGACCTCTAGAAGAGCAGACAGTGCTCTTAACCACTGAGCCATCCCCTCCAGCCCCAGGTTTTGAGACAGGGTTTCTCTGTGTAGCCCTGGCTGTCCTGGTACTGACTCTGTAGACCAGGCTGGCCTCGAACTCAGAAATCCACCTGCCTCTGCCTCCCAAGTGCTGGAATTAAAGGCATGTGCCACCACCGCCCAGCTTTTTTTTTAAGCATCATTTAAAATCATCAAAAAAAAATCATCAAAAAAGGGCTGGTGATATGGCTCAGCATGTAAGAGCACCGATTGCTTTTCCAAAGGTCATGAGTTCAAATCCCAGCAACCACATGGTGGCTCGCAACCACCCATAATGAGATCTGATGCCCTCTTCTGGTGCATCTGAAGACAGCTACAGTGTACTTGTAATAAATAAATAATAAATAAATCTAAAAAAAAAAATAAAAAAATATGGAACCCTTCACAGATCGGCGATCCAGCCTTGTAGGGGGGGGGGCTGCTAATCTTCTCTGTATTGTATAAAAGAAGGCCTTTTATGTCCAGCCTGCAGAAGGTGCATCTCATGGGCCACCAAGAGCTTGGGCTTAATACACACTCCCAACACAGTTAGTCTGTGCTCTTCCTCCATCCCCAGGGTAGGACTGCCCAGCTTAGAAATGAATAAATAACACTGAGCAAACCACGGCACTCTTCCAGTATTCCATGGTCAACATGTCTAAAGATAGTCATGCAGAGAAAACTGAAATACTCTCCACACAGCGTCCAGACAGGGGCTCTTGTGAATGTTGTCTTGCCTCCAGAGATTGTGAGACATTTCTGGGCACTAGGGGCAGGCTTCACACTTTTGGATGGCTTTGCCCAATCCACTTGGAGGTGGGAGCAGCCATTAGTTGGTTCTCTGCTGCCACCATGTGGTCATGGTGGTGACTGCACCCCAGGACAAAGCTTTGTCTGCAGAGCCCACAGGAGAGTCCCTTCGTTATTTTTCATCTGTGGGTTCTGCAGGAACTTCAAGGTAGGCATGAGGCACTGCACTCCCCTAAGATAAGCTCACTGGATTTGGCCTATTGCCAGCTTAGGGCTTAAACTACTCTGGCATCTTCTCACCCCTAAGGGATGCTAGCCCCTTTGCCTTCCATAGACTCAGACCTCTCTGAACACCTCAAAAGGTTAGGACGAGTTTCTTTTTCCAACCCAGAAATCACATTAGTGAAATCGGGGGGTGGGGGAGGGTTCTCTCTAACTACAATATGACCACATCAGATTGCAGCCCTCAGTGACTTGCCTGCTGTAATTTTATCTGGAAGTTGAAAATCCCTGGATTTAATGACTGTGCCCGTTTCACAGTTATATCAGGTTCTCTTTCCAAATGTGGGTGCTCTGTTAGGAACACCTCCTTTACTTGCCTGTCATCTCGTCCCTGAGCACTTCTAGATGCCTACTGCCCTGGGTACACCTGCTTGCTTCTGACCCTCTTCCATCTTCCTGATCAGAATCGACGCTAAACTGCAGAAGCTGAGCAGCTGCTAGAGTGGCTATCAGAGCACTTAGGGGCTAACTGCTGACCTGAACATCCAGGGATGTCTGTCTTTGCATCCCCCTGGTCCCAAAGGGTTGATCTGAAATCCCTGGTCAAGAGCAAGTTGGAGAAAATAGCTAGGAAACAGACCCGGGGTAGGTGTGCAGTGTGTGCTTCTGAGGATCTTAAGAGACCAGGAAAAGGGCTGGAGAGATGGCTACGGGGGTAGGAAAACTGACTGCTCTTCCAGAGGTCCTGAGTTCAATTCCCAGCAACCACATGGTGGCTCACAACCATCTGTAATGGGATCTGATGCCCTCTTCTGGTGTGTCTGAAGACAGCTGCAGTGTACTTACTTATTTATATACGTTAAATAAATTAATTTAAAAAAAAAAAAGCCCAGGAAGGAGGCCTGCTGCCGTGTTAATTTTCACATAATCTAGGCTGAAACCAGAGATAGCGGCTCTGCTGTACAATCAGTACAGGTGTCACAGTGCAGCCTCAGTGTGGCCCATGCTAACATGCCTGTTCTGTCGTGTGGCCCTACTCTCTGAGAATGCATGGAGGTGGTTGGACAGCCAGAAGACCACATTCATTGGGCACTTGTCTCTAGCTAGGCTTTTTGCTTCTCTAATCAATGCTGGTTAGGTTATAGCAGGGCCAGGACCCCTCCCAGGAGCAGGTCGGAGGCCTTCCATACTATGCCCTGGGTTGCCCAGAGGTCTTACGTTGGAGTGTATGGAACCCGTTCTTTACTGCTGAGGCTCCTGGGAGTGTCCACAGTATTTCATGTAGGACACGCTGAGGCACAGCCTAGCATGTCTCGTGACCTTGTTAAGGTACATTTATTTCTAGGGGCTCCAGAGATCAAGTGGGCTTCTTTTGCCTCTTTCTTGGGGTGCTGTGCTGATGAACTGGCTGGCTAACATACAGGAATGAAGGCAGACAGCCCTTCCCAGGAAGGCCTAAGCATGGTCCCCAGAGGCCTGTGGCTATAGGGAGACTAGACTTGGAATCCAATCATACTCAACACTGGGTTGCCTGGCCAAGGGCTCCTACCCAGAAGTCGGCCCCGGGTCATCCCTGCCGGTCTTACTCAGCTCAGCCTGGCCCTTCCCACAGCCGCCCATCAACCAGAGCCACCAGCATGCTGGTGACTGCTCTGGATCCCGAAGCATGCTTCTGGGCCCCACCAAGGAGTAAAGGAGTGGCTAGCACGGGGAGGACAGGGCATGGAGAAATAGAGGCAGACAAGGGAAAGGCAGCACGGTGCTTATGAACCCTTTACACAAGGCGGGACTCTGGTGGAACCAAATCGGGCCAGACTAGAATCTGACTCCACACGTGAGGGTCTTGGTGCTGGCAAAAGGGTGGGAGAAGAGGGGCTCAAGTGAGCATGTGCTCCCATGTATAAGGAGTGTGAAGGGGCAGGAAGAGGACCTTGTGTCTGTATGTAAGAGTGGTTGGGAAGAGCCAGTGGCAAGGCTGGGCGTGCTGGTGCACACCTTAACTCCCAGCACGCAGGAGGCACAGGCAGGGTCTCTGTACATTTCAGGACAGCCAGGACATAGTGAGTTCCAACAGCCAATGCTACATAGAGAGAGCCTGTCTCAAAAACCGACAACACAGAACAAAGATCCAATGACAAAGTGCAACATGTGTCTTTCTCAATGCACTTTAATGCACACACCAGCCCACAGTCCCTGCCTGCTGGCTGGGCAAGGGAAGCCAGCCTCACCCGGAGGCTCCCATGGCTTCCCATGCCCAGTGTGCCTTCCCACTTCCATCAATAGGTGAGGGGTGTGAGGATGAAGAGACGGTCTTCCTCTTTACGGATCCAGCGCATCAGTTTATGGATGGCACTGACAGCTGATGCCTTGGTCCCCAGTGGGCTGTAGCACATGTAGAGTTCAAAGGCACCTGTCACCTGGAGGGGGGGCAAAGGGTCATCATCTAGAATAGGCATGCCTCTGTGGCATTTTCCCAGGATCCATATAAAGACCAGTTCATCTAGGGCCACCTTACCCAGGCTAGGAGGTTCTCATTGGGGCCTGTATAGTAGATGGTCTTGAGTGGGCGAGAGGCATTGTGGGCACGGCTGTGCAGGTACTGGTAGAGGCCCAACAGCCGCTCCTGCTCCTCTTCACTGGAGTATGGGGCCTCAATCTCGGGGCTGCAAATGGAGAAGTGGGTTCGCAAAGGAAGGCCCTTCACTGTCTTCTCTGGAGATCTATTTCTGTTTCTGGACAGGGAGATTTTACTGCCTGTTCTCCAGGTGCGCCCCTGCAGGCAGGGACTGTCTTCTGGTTACAGAGGACTACCCAGCTCAGGAGGGAGCCCTGCCCCCTAGCAGGTTCAAGGTGACCCTTCCGTGGAGAGGCTGTTTCTGAGCTCAGGTACCTAACTGAGTAGCAGGTCTAGAGTGAAGCAAGGCAAGCTGGGAAACCTGAGCCAAAAATGGAGGGAACAGAGGCTGGTGAGCTGGCTCAGCGGTTAAGTGCACTGACTGCTCTTCCAAAGGTCCTGAGTTCAAATCCCAGCTCACAACCATCCGTAATGAGATAGGATGCCCTCTTCTGGTTCGTCTAAAGACAGCTACAGTGTACTTACATATAATAATAAATAAAAAATGGAGGGAACAGGAAAGGAGGGCAGACTCTGACACATCTACCCAGCCCCTTTATTGGGTTGGGGTTGGGGGGTCGATTCTGCATCCTGGCCTGAACCAAAATTGCCTCAAAAGCAGAGCTGCTACAGGGCAAAGGACATGGGAAACCCTGTGTTCCAGCCTCTTTCCCAAGTTGTTCCAAGCCTTATGAGTACTGAAGTATAAGAGAGGTGTGTGCCCACCGAGAGATGTCAGAGTAAATCAGCCCCAGCATATTGGCACACTCTCAAAAGGAGTGGTCCGATTCAGGGCTGCGTCTCAGGTCTCAGGACCAACCGGCCTCCCCCATCTCTGCATCCTCGTCTCCCTGAAACAGTGCCGCCTCTCACCTGGTGAAGAGTCCTGAGCTCTTTGATTTATAGAGGAAGTGGCGAAGGTCAGGGATGCCCACTTGGGCAACGCTGTAGTAAGGTGTGCGCAGCGCCTCCCGCAGGGCCAGATGGGTTCCCCGCTTTCGGAGGCGTTCCTGGAAGCGGCGGCGGCAGTCAGAGACTGCAAAGAAGTCCTCACGGTCAGTGGAGATCAGCAGCAGGCAGAGGTCGGTGTCAGGTTCTAGGTAAGAGATGTGTGCGTGGAAGAAGCCGGCCGCATTGAACTTTGGCAGGCACACAGGGGTCCAAGCCTCGCCCTCACGGAAGGATGAGGAGGAGCTAATGAGGTTGAAAAGCAGGTGCAGGTCGATGGGATGCAGGAATTGGTCCTTGCGGCGCACGAGCGCCACCAGCTGGTTGCGGGCCAGCAGGATGGAAAAGACCAGGCTGCGAGCACGCGCCTGCTGCAGGCCGGCACTCACCGTGTCCCGCACGGCCGCTGCCAAGGGCAGGCACCGCGCCGCGCCCATCAGGAAACTGGGGTCTCGAGCCATTAGCTGCAGCAGGTTATCGGTGATTCGCTCCGAGCCCGAGAGCAGGCGCCGCAGGTCGTAGTTCTGCTTCTGCTGGAAGATGTGGCTCAGCTGCGCGCCCGTAAGAAGGCTCAGGATCTGGTAGTAGATGTACAGTAGCTCCTGCGCCAGCTCCTGGGCCGACTGCCGCGTGCGGGCCACCGCCACCAGCACCAGAGGGCTCCGGCGCACGAATACTACCTTGTAGCCATCTAAGGGTGTGGGGAGGGGGTCAGCTTCAGCCCTCCTCCCAGAAGCCCTCCCGGATAGGCTTTCCCAGTGGACCCACAGCTTCACTTTCCAGGGTTTTCTTGCTGGGAGCTCTGAAGGGGCTTACTGGTGTGCTTAGCCTAGTCACCTCGCTTCCCTGCCATTTGCTTCACAAACCAACCTTCTTTTATCTGTTTGTTTTCTGAGAGCGGCTCGTTCTAGTAGCCAAGGCTGGCCCGGGACTGGCTAATGCAGCTGAGGCTGATTCCCCTGCCCCCACCTCCCAAGTGCTGGGATTTCCTGGGTAGATGGATATCACCAGACCCCAGCTCAAAAAAGCACATTTCTATGGTAAGTGCTAACTCACCATAAAACTCACCAGGATCTGGGATCCACTGGACTGTTTTTGATTCATTCTTTTGTCACTGCCCCCCGAAGGTTTTCATCCTTTGTGGTGGCAAAACTCCTGTCTTGCCAAGGCCCCACCACCTCAGGAGGCCTCTGTTGTTATCCTATCTATGTGCAGTGAGAGCATAAGGCTCAAGAAATGGAAGTACCTGTCTCTTAGCCAAACACAACCCAGATTTCTAGGGTGTGTGTGTACACGTGTACACGTACGCACGCGAGTGTCTGTCCAAAGCTTGGTGTGAATAGGCCCTGCCACTGGAGCTTTCCCACACACCCCTCTTCAGGTGGCTCACCTGCATGGATGGAGCGGATAGCATTCTTGTCTGCCTCCAGAAAGGACACCAGGGCAACCATGACACCCATAGTGCTGGAAAGTGCTTCCTCAGACCCATAGCGAGAATACACAGGCTTCCCTGCCTCACTCAGTACAAACACATGCTTCTGGTGGAGACGCCACGTCTCAGTAGCGTCCTCCTCATCCCCTTCAGTTGAGCCCTCTTGGGAGGGCTCTGCGGCTGGTCTTCCAGCTGCCCCCTGGGGTTCCAGCCAGTCTTCAGAGCTTCCTGGCAGCATTTCCTCCTGCAGGTCTCTGGCCACACCTGTCAGCTGGGTGCTTAGCTCGCTGAAGTCCTGGCTAATCTGGCGCATGTCTGTAGCCAGTGGTGGGGGACTCCCGACAGGCTCTTTGGGACTGTCCCCAGATGCTTCCCTGTCTTCTAACTCTGTCAGGTCTTCATAGGAACGTGCATGGACGAACATTGCACCCTCCTGCCCAGCACCTGCAGACCAAAAGTACTGGCGCTTAGAGAGGTAGCTGTTGCCAGACACTCACCACTAACCAAGGAGATGCCTAGTTGCTTGGGGCCAAGCAGCTCCTCCTCCTCTCACTGTCTGCCATGGACCATGCTAATCTACAACTTGAAAGCCGTAAGTCTCATGGCAGCATTAGAAATTGGTATCTGCCAACCTCTCACTAACATTGAACAGTTTACCCCTTGCTCATTCCAAACACATTGGCCTTTATTGACCTGCACTTTGGACCCCTCAACACTTAGACTTACCTCAGGAGCGTATCCTGCACCTGCTGTTTACCTGCAGCCATCCCCCACCCCACTCGGTGGATGAGTGCTTGTCGGATGTCATATGCCAGCTTATCAGCTCTCAGGGAAGACGTAGTTACTTATATGCCTGACGTTCAACCACAGACAGTGTCGTTTTTCTCTCTTTGATTTCCTGTGGAACCCTGACCACTTATTAGTCACTCTGATGGTATCCCCCCAAGAGCATGGACTTATTTACCTTCTCCATCCATGGGGGAGGGCTACCATAGCCACTGACTACTGCCAGCCTGTGGACTGAAGTGTGCTAGGCAAGAATTTGACTAGTAGCTGGGCAGTGGTAGCACACGCCTTTAATTCCAGCACCCAGGAGGCAGAGGCAGGTAGATCTCTGAGTTTCAGGCCAGCCTGGTCTACAGAGATAGTCAGGATAGCCAGGGCTACACAGAGAAACCCTGTCTCAAACCTCCCTCTCCTGCACAAAAAGAAAAAAATGGTTCGAGGTCAGCCTGGTCTACAGAGTTCCAGGACAGCCAAGGATACACAGAGAAACCCTGTCTTGAAAAAAACCAAACAAACAAAAAAACCCAAAAAACAAAAAAAACAAAAAACAAAAAAAAAAAGAAAAAGAAAAAAAGGTATTTTACATATAGACTTTTAAGTAAGATCAATAAGAAAAGGGAGTCTGTTTTGACAGGAAATGGCAAAAAAGGAAAGCTGTAAACTGAGCCCTGCTCTCTGCAGAGTCCCCATCATGACAAATCCTGACTAGTAACTGTGGAAATGTACAGGAAGGAAGGTCAGCTGTGAGCCCCGCCTGCCCCTGGAGGCTTGGCTGTTCCACTGGTCTCTGCCCATACCTGGCTCCGTTCCCTGGGTCAGTCCTGGCGTGGGGCTCTCAGCTCTTTCCACACTTTGGCCATTGGAAGGAGCCAATGTGCCCTCAGGGCATTCACTGCTTCTCTTCCTCTGCATGTCGGCAGCCATCTTTTGGACTGTCCTATGAGGTAAAAGAAGGGTACCACAGAGAGCAAAGGTGTAAGGTGTGCTGGCAGAGGTATTCATTGGTGGGGTTGACAGTGCGGTTCTTACCAAGACCTCACTAAGTCAATGACCTGGAGATGGCTTCCTAGTACTCTCTCAGAAAAATAGTAAGTTCTTTTCTCTAGATGTGGTGACTGGTACCTATTATTCTAGGACTCAAGAGATGTGAGTCAGAAGGATTCCCCAAAGTACCAGCTGGCTGTGGCTCCACAGTAAAACCTTGTTTTAAAAACTACAATTTTGCTGGGCGGTGGTGGCGCACGCCTTTAATCCCAGCATTTGGGAGGCAGAGGCAGGCGGATTTCTTAGTTCAAGGCCAGTGTGGTCTACAGAGTGAGTTCCAGGACAGCCAGGGCTATACAGAGAAACCCTGTCTCGGAAAAACAAACAAACAAACCAACCTACAATCTTCCCTCTCCCTCTCCTGGGAGTTGAAACCAAGGCCCTTGTATATAGTAGGTAGATACTTTGCCTCTGAGCTATATACCAGTCACCATGTTCCTCTTCTGCTTATAAAAAGACACATTCATTGCAGAAAACGTAGAAACGCCAGAAGCCTAGAGAACTGTTATCAATCCCCCTCTCTCCCACTCAATCTTCCCAGCTATCCTGAGCGTGGTAGCTGCTGTTATTAGTTTGTTTTAGAACATGCGTTTAATTTTTTGTTTTTCTTGAGACAGGTTCTCTCTGTGTTTCTGGCCGTCCTGGAGCTGGAGACTAGGCCGGCCTCAAGCACACCTGCCTTCGCCGTCAGGACTGGGTCACAGTGTGCCCCAGCTCACCCAGCTTGAAACCACACATTTCCCCCGAGGTTAAAATCATGTACTTAGAGGCTGAAAAGATGGCTCCTGAGTTCCATTCCCAGCACCCATGTGGCGGCTCACAAATGCCTATAACTCTAGTTCCATTCAGATACCAGGCACACATGTAATGGACATGCATAAATCTTTAAAATAATTAAAAATTATTAAAGGTGTGTGGTAACAGCACTCCCGGAAGGAGAGGCAGGCAGAGAGGCTCTGTTACACAGAGAAACCCTGTCTCAAAATAAACAAACAAACAAATACAAACTATTTATTTATTTATTTAGTGTGTGTGTGTGTGTGTGTGTGTGTGTATGCCACAATGTATGTACAGAGTCAAAGGACACTTTCCAGGAGTCAGTTCTCTTCTAGCACTTTGAGGCAGAGTCCCTCTTGTTTCTGTCACTGTGCACTATGCTCAAGCTAGCTGACCCACAACTTCCTGCCAATTCTCCGGTCTCTGCCTCCTGTCTCACCATAGATGTACTGAGATTACAGATATGGACCACTGCACCTGGCTTTTCACATGTAGGGTTCAACGATCAAATTCAACTTTGGCAGCAAGGGCCTTCACCCACTGAATCATCTCATGAGGCCCTATATTCACACAAAGGCAAAGTACCACTTTTATATGTCAAATAAAATAACATACAACATATTAAAAATACATAAAAAGGACCAGAAGGAAGTAACACTGTCAGGGTTGCCAGTATTCCTATAATATTTGAGAGACTGAGACAGAAGGATTGTTGAAAGTTGTGGGCCAGACTAGGTTACATAGTGACAAGGCCAGCCTGGTCTACAGAGTGAGTCCCAGGACAGCCAGGGCTATACAGAGAAACCCTGTCTTGAAAAACAAAAACAAAACAAAATAAAAAAACAAAAAACAAAAAAACAAAAAAACAAAAAAAACAAAATCCACAAGAAATTGGAGCTGGCAGTGGTGCTGCATCCGTTTATCCCAGCATTTGGGAGGCAGAGACAGGAGGATCTGTGACTTTGAGGCCAGTGCAGTGAGTTTCGGGATAGCCAGAGCTACACAGAGAGACCCTGTCAAAGGTAAAACTTGAATTGACCAACAGTTCTTTTGGGACATTCCAGTGCTTGCAGAGGAAGATGGTGAGTCCTAGTGAGCAGCTTTTTCTTTAGAGCCTGGCTTCCTCTGCCAAAGTTGACTCCATCATTCATAAGCAGCTACTGTTGGGCAGGGCGATGGAGGCGGCACTGGGGAGGCAGAGGCAGAGGAGAGGTAGGGGAGAGTTTGAGGACAGTCTGGGCCACACCAATAAAAAACTGGCAAGGAAGGAAGGGAGGAAGGAAAGAAGTTAGGGTGGGTGGTTATAGTAGAATGTGCCTGTAATTTCAGAGCTCAGGAGGTAGAACAAGAGGATTGCGAATTCAAGGCCAGCCTGAATTGCATCAAAACAAAATCAAAGTCAACTACAAACAAAACAAAACAAAACAAAAACAAAAACAAAAAAAAAACATATTTGAACTCTAATTCTCTTCTAGCCACCACACAATTTTTCCTGCTATTTTATTTTAAAAAAAATTTTTTTTGAGACAGGGTTTCTCTCTGCAGCCCTGGCTATCCTGGAACTCACTCTATAGACCAAGCTTGTCCTCAAACTCAGGGGTCTTCCTGCCTCCCCAGTGCTGGGATTAAAGGTGTGAGCCACACCTGGCTAGGGCTTACTTTTTTTTGTTTGTTTGTTTTGTTTTTGAGACAGAGTTTCTCTGTATAGCTCTAGCTGTCCTGGAACTCACTCTGTAGACCAGGCTGGCCTCGAACTCAGAAATCCACCTGCCTCTGCCTCCCAAGTGCTGGGATTAAAGGCATGTGCCACCACTACCTGGCTTAGTTTTTTAAAGATTGATTTGTATGTGTGTAGCTGTATGCACCTGTGAGCAGCAGTGGGCGGCAGACATCAGGTGTCTCACATTTTCTCAGCTAATCTGGAAGCCAGCAAGCTAAGGCAACCCTCCTCTCTGCCTTTGTTGGAGGTGGAGTTGCAGTCTATTTGTGAGGTACTTGTCTTGTTATGTTGTGGTGTTTGAATGTGCTTGGCCTAGGGAGTGGTACTATTGGGAGGTATGGCCTTGTTGGAGGAATGCTGGACTAAAGGTGTATACCACCTTGCCTGGGCCTAAGCTTTTCATGGCCACTATGCCTCAAGATCTCGATCAAAAGTGTCTTCCAGCCACACGATCTGGATCACAGGTGATCCCTCCATTTCTGGATTGTAGTTCACTCCAGATGTAGTCAAGTTGATGAATAATGTGGAGGTTTGAATATGGTTGGCCAGGGAGGTGTGGCCTTGTTGGAGTGGCTGCACTCTGGTGGGAGGAAGTGTGTCACTTTGCAGGTGACCTTGAGGACTTCCTCCTAGCTGCCTGGAAGGTAGTAGTCTTCTGACTGCCTTTGGAACAAGGTGTAGAACTCAGCTCCTCCAGGGCCATGCCTGCCTGGACTCCGCCATGCTTCCCACCATGATGATAATGGACTGATCCTCAGAACCTGTAAGCCAGCCCCTATTATAAAAGTTGCATTGGTCATGGTGTTGCTTCACAGCAATAAAACCCTAAGACATGTGCGTATGCTGGATCTCAATTCCAATCCTCATGGCTTTGAGAAAACAATGACTGAATGAACAATCTCTTCAGTCTCCGTCTGATAATAATTCCGAGTGGCTCTGTTCAAGCAATGGTCCATTCTATAAACATCTTATAGCCTGGCCATTTTGGAACACTGCCGTTCACATACAGTGACGTGGGAAAACATAGGTAGAAGATTATTTATGATATGATATTATGATCTGAAATACTTCAGAGCCAAAGCTGCCTAGAATCAGTGTCCTAGCTAAGGGGGCTGGGAAATGTGGAAAGGCCACAGACAACTCTGAAGCAGTGAGGTCCGTGCTGTGGCATCTACCTTCCCCCTCTCCTCTCTGGAATCCACCACATCCAGACATTCCACCAGTGACCTCCAAGGTCACCTCAGCTCAGCCCTCAGTGGTAACAGACACCCCTGACATACCCTCACCCTCTCTCCCGCTTCTCTGTCTCCCGTCCCCTTCTCCTCTTCCAGCCCTTGTCCCATCTTTATATTTTTAGACATGTCTCATTTTGTGGCTAAAGCTGCTCTGCTGCTCTGAGGTTCACTAACAGTGCAGTCTGGATTTGAACTTGAGGAAATTGACTTCTCTCCTCCCAGGTACTGGGACTATGCCACCAACCCTGGCTGACTTCTCTCCTGAAGCACGTATGGCTTCTAGAATGCCATTCTCTTTTCTTGGCTCTCTTGGCTCACGTAGCTGTGCATGTGCTTTCTACAGTTCTGACTGGAAGGCCCAGAGTTCAGTCCTCACTTGTCTTCTCTGTCCTCAATGCCTCTGGGATCTTATTCCAGTCTCGTCAGTTATCTCCGCACATTAATGGATTCAACTTTATTTCTAGCACCAAGGTTCCTCCTGATTTACAGGCATAGACCTGGAACTGTCTCATCTGTTATCTTAAGGTTATACGCCCCAACCAAGCTCCCAAGTTTTCTAAAGAATGATTCGTGCTAGGTGTGGTGGCACACACCCAAAATCCAAGCACTTGAGAGTTGGGGCCAGAGGTCCTGGAGTCCAAAGTCATTCTTAGCTACAAAGCAAGAAACTTCAAATCCAGTCTTGCCTAAATGAGACCTTGTCTTAAAAACAAACAAACAAAAAACCAAAAAGAAACAAAAAACAGGGGTTGGAGAGATGACTCTGCGATTAAGAGTGCTGACTGCTTTTCCAGAGATCCTGAGTTCAAATCCCAGCAACCACATGGTGGCTCAAACATCTGTAATGACATCCCATGCCTTCTTCTGGTGTCTGAAGACAACCAGTGTACTTATACATAATAAATAAATAAATCTTAAAAAAAAAAAAAAAACAACCTACCACACACCAAAACAAAACAAAACAAAAACAGAAAAAAAACAAAAACAAAAACAAAAAGCAGACTGGGGGGGGGGTGGCTGGAAACAGCTCAGCAGATAAAAAATATTTACTGCTTCTCTAGAAGAGCCAAGTTTGGTTCTCAGGCCCATGTTAGGCCCCTAACTACCTAAGTCCCACTGTGGGAAACAGGTGGCCTCTTCTGGCCTCTACAGGCATGCACCCACATCTTTAAAAACCAAGCCAGCCAGGTGGTGGTGGTGCTACCCTTTGATCCCAGCACTCAAGAGGCAGCTCTAGGCTGATGAGAGACCTTATTTTACAGGAGGTGAACAGCTTTCTTGAGAATGGTTCTGAGGGCTTCATGTAGACTTATTCTAGTGTGAACACACACACACACAGACAAAAAAACACTGGTAATGAGGAGGAGGAGGAAGAGGAAGAAAAATGGTGTGAGTGGTGATCTAGGACTATGACTCAGCTGCTAAGAGTGCTCGCTTAGCACGCTCAGAGGTTCTACATAAACTGGTGCAAGCCTGCAGTCTCACTACTGTACCAGTGAAAGCAGAGAGCTCAGGAGTTCAAGGGCATCTCCAGTTAGAATAGTGAGTGCCATGTCAGCTTGGTCTGAATGAGATGCTGTTTTTTTAAAAAAGCACAAAACTAGGCATTAAAAATCTCAAACTTGGCCGGGCGGTGGTGGCGCACGCCTTTAATCCCAGCACTTGGGAGGCAGAGGCAGGCGGATTTCTGAGTTTGAGGCCAGCCTGGACCACAAAGTGAGTTCCAGGACAGCCAGGGCTACACAGAGAAACCCTGTCTTGAAAAACAAAAACAACAATAAAAAAAAAATTTCAAACTTGGTAGGCCAACGCAGGAAGGTCGTTAAAAGTTTGAGGCTAGTCTGAACTACAGAGTGAAGACCAAAACAAACAAATGAACCAAAACAAACAGCAGGGGATGGGGGCTGTTGCTCAGTTTGATCTTCAAAATATGACCTGGTAACAGGGCACGCTTAGCACTGCAGAGAGGAACAGTGGCTTCCGCCACCTGAGAACCTGTCTTCACAAGAGAGAGAGATAAGATAAACTGTAATGTGGCCAGAGGCTGTGGTGCTGATGCAGAGCTCTAGTCCCAGCACTCCAAAGGGTTGAGACAAGGGCATCACCACCCGCCATGACTTTGACCACCCAGAGCTGCATAGTGAATACTACATAGTCTCAATAAAAACAAAAACTGGGGGTTAGGGATGTACCTTAGTTGAAGGAATTCTGGGTTTGAACCCTGCACTATGTAATATCATGTATGGGACTGGGGAGATAACCCAGTTGTTAAATGCTTACCTTGTGAACATGAGGACCCAGTTGAATCCCAAGAACCCCTGTAAAAAGCTGAGCATGGGGCACCCACATACTCTCAGCACTGGGGAAGTGGAGACAGCTAGATCCCTGGAGCTACGGCCAAACTAGCTTTACAAGATGATGAGTTCCAGACTAGTAAGAGACCTTGTCTCCAAAACCAAGGTTGGGTAAGGGAGTAGCAGCCCACGCCTTTAATCCTAGCATTTATGAGGCAGAGGCAGGCAGATCCCTGTGAGTTTGAGGCCAGCCTGGCCTATAGAGTTCTAGAGTTCCAGGACAGCCAAGGCTATGCAGAGAAACCCTGTCTCAAAGACAAAAAAATAAAGCAAAACAAAGATACAAAAACCAAAACCAAGGTTGGGCCAGCCAGCTGGATCACCAGGTAAAGACACTTGCCGCCAAACTTAACAACTTGAGTTTGATCCCTAAAATTCCCATGAGTCATTTTCTGACCTTCATATGTCCCCCACTCCAAATTTAAAAAGAAAAAGTTTAGTCAGGCAGTGGTGGCGAAAGTCTTTAATCCCAGCACTCATTAATCACAGATACACACCGTTGACAAAATAGGACAAAAGATTTACCAAATTTTTATCAACCAGATAAGGAAAATCAAGATAGGAAAACTGAAAGCTTTTAAGAAATGTAGTTTGCCGAGCAGTGGTGGTGCACGCCTTTAATCCCAGCACTTGGGAGGCAGAGGCAGGCAGACTTCTGAGTTCGAGGCCAGCCTGCTCTACAGAGTGAGTTCCAGGACAGCCAGGGCTACACAGAGAAATCCTGTCTCAAAAAACAAAAACAAAAACAAACAAACAAAAAGAAAAAATTTAAAAGCAAATAAGCAAGGTGGACAACACCTAAGGAACAACACTTGAGAAATTATATTTAAGTTGACCTGTAGCCTCAATATGCGCACAGGTCCATGCATGTATACACACACATACACACACACACACACACACACGCACATACATGCACACACACAAACATGGGTAGGGCTGGAGTGATAGCTTTGGTGGCTAAGAAATTTTTTTTTTTTTTTTTTTGGCTGCTTTTGCAGAGGATCACAGTTCATTTCCCAGGACCCATGTTGGGCAGTTCACAGCAACCTGTAACTCCAGCTCCCAGGGGAACCAATATTCTTTTTTGGCCTCCTCAGGCACCCATACACACATATATACACATATTCACATACACACACACAAAAAAAATCAAACAGATGTAGGCGACCTCAACTCTTGGGAGACAGAGGCAAGAAGATCACAAGTTCAATTCCTTCAGCTATATAATAGGTTTGAAACCAACCTGGGATATATGAGACTCTGTCTCATACAAAGCAATAAATAGGGGCTGGAGAGATGGCTCAGGGGTTTATTTAGATCAGAGTATGTCCTCCTCTTAGAGGAGACTTGGTTTGATACCTAGCACCCTGGTTAGGTAGATCACAGATGCCTAGAACTCCAGCTCCAGTGGATCCAGTGCCCTCTTCTGGCCACTGCGGGTACTGCACACACGTGAATCACTTCCTCCACCATCATACACACATAATTAAAATAAATAAAATTAAAATCTTAAAAATAAATAAAGGATAGTAGGGAGATCCTGATAGAATAGCCAACTTTCCCAGAATAACTCATCAAAGTTGTAAATGTCTATATCTAATAGTTGACCACTACCTTTTTTTTCTTTTTCTTCTTTTTTTCTTTTCTTTCTTTCTTTCTTTCTTTTTCTTTTTCTTTTCCTTTTTTTTTTTTTTTTTTTTTTTTTTTTTTTTTTTTTTTTTTTTTT
>JADRCD010196177.1:0-12107 GCA_019843815.1 Montemys delectorum | reverse complement strand
TGCGTCTCCGTGGCAGCTCTGCCACCTCTTTCCTGTACCGATTGCTGTGTCTCGGTGGCAGCTCTGCCATCTCTTTCCTGTGGTTGATCCTATATTGTTTCCCTGAAGTACAAAGCTTATCTTTTTGATTATCCCACTTAGAAGAACTTACTGGCTGCGAGCTGTGGCCCATTCTTCTTACTGTGCCATCCGGATTGCAGAGTCTCAGCTCTTTGACTCTTCCCTGCAGACTCAGCCATCATTCTTATGTTTCTTCCTCTGCTTTTACACTGGGACACACTGGGTGTGCTGTGCCCTAGTCAGCTTGGCCACTGTCACGTGGAATAGAATGCCTTTACATTTATATTACTCGCCTGATCAGATGGCCATCACTTAAAAATTCATTCTTAGTAATAGTAAAGTCACATACAATTTACCACTTTAGCCATCTTTAAGAACCCCCGCAACTGAGTAGTGTCAAGCTTGTTACTAATATTTACTATGTAAACAGTCTCTAAACATTTCTTCATTTAGCGAAGCTGAAACCCAGGATCTATTAAATATCTCCTTCACTGGCTCCTGCAAGCAGCCATTCTCCGTCCTTCTGTGCCTGGAGACCTGGCTATGGTTGCTCCCTTAGGAGAGAAATCACACGGTGTTTGCCCCTTTTTAGACCTTTTTAAATCAATTCTTTGTGAGTGCCTGTAATCCGCGCAATCGTCTCACCAGCATCCTTCTGCAACAAGCGTTTATTACATCTTTAAGAGGAAGACCCCAAGCCCCGTAAAGGCACTGCTTATATACACGCCTGGAGCGGCGTGTTCATTTCTGATTGGCTGTTTGCTCGTTACCTCATGTGATGCCCCGGGATAGGCTGTGACTTGGCACGCTCTGGCCCTTAGCACAATGCGCAGACTACTTGTTTACAGGGAGAAGACACCGGATGCCGGTGCCATCTTGTAATGGCGATAGCCAGCTCGGGCGTGGCTCTCTAAAGGTGCCATGTCGTGCACTCGTTTCCCAGTCCTCCATCCCTGTAGCCTCCCCTTCTCCTACCCCTGTGCAAAGGAAATAAAAACATTCAAATCTTGCCCGTGGAAGCTATGGTGTGTCGCTGTTTGGCACACACTGTACCTTTTTGCCCAGCTTTGTCTGCAAATATTCATTGCACTGAGTTTCTTTGATCTGGTTTCAGGCCTCTGGCCTCTGCTGCACCATCACTACTGGGCCCCGACTGGGACTCCTTTTGACTATCCTGTTGTTGTCCTGGGTCATGGAGATCCTGAAGCTTTGGATCTGCAGGACAGGTCCCATCCTGTGATCCTGCAGTTTATAGGTGGGGTAGATGTTGGGGGTGGGCTAACTCAAAGCCCTGGATCTGGGCCTGGGAGGTAGCTGAGATGGTTAGCTGCTGGCTTTCTGGTGCCCATGCCACCTGGGTCTATCTCTCCTGTGTCACTCAGGTGAGGAGTGGGACCAGCTCTCCTGTGCCCATGTCACTGATGGTACCACCATATGTGTGGTGGCTGGTGAGTAGCAGGGCCAGCTCAACTCAGCCGCCTCCCATCAACATATGGGAGGTAGGTGTCAGCCCAGACGGTAGATATCTGCATGGCATTTGGTGGTAATATGGGTCACAGACATGAACATAGAGCCCAGACATCACCATGGCCTCATATGGCAGCTCTGGGCTCTCACATTGGCCTGTTTCTTCACCACCATTGGGTCTCCAAGACCGCTTCTCTTTGTAGAGCAGGGACCTATCTGCTTCTGTTCTCCTGTCTCCCTACCACGCGCTTGCTTGTTTTAGTGGTTCCTGCTTGTCTGTCTACACTCTAAGGCTGTGGGCGGGCCTCTGGCCCCAGAATTCGCCTTTTAAGGCTTGGCCAGTCCCACTTAGCATCGTGTCCTTAGGTTTGCCCGTGTTATTGCGGCATTCGGAGTTTCTTTCCTTTTGTGTGTGTCCTGTGTGTGCAGGTGTATGTAGATGACTTTTGCAGAAAGCATCCTAGTATATTGCATTTGGTATTTAGAATCTTTCCCAGCCAAAGTAATATTACTTTTGAAGGAATTTTTCATCTCTGTGTCCACAGAGCTGGACACTTAAAACTCAGTAAACATTGTCGTAGATAAATGAGTGCAAAAATACGTTCTGTAAACGTAAAGGTGTAACTGAACATTTAATGTTTGACCTTAGGCATTCTCTCTTCTCTCATTTATACTCAATCTTTGCCTAAGAACTAAGTCCACTCTAGGAATTCTAGAATAGTCTAAAGGTGATGTATCAGAATCTCCCTGGCTTTTCCCTTGGGCTTGTTGGCTGTGAGGGTGAGAAGATGACTGACCTTGATCAACTTGCTGAGGTTTAGCATCACCATGGTAACAAACCTCTGGGTATGTGCGGTGGTTAGAATGGGATGGTCCCATGGGGTAACGCTTGGTTACTGGCTGGTCTTGCTGTTTGGGGATGCTGAAGAGTGGCCTTGATGCTAAAGTTGTGGCCTTGCTGGAGGAAGTATGTCACTGGCGTTGAACTCTGAGAGTTTGAAGACCCACTGTTCCCAGTTTCCTCTCTGCTTCCTGCCTGTGGTTGGAGATGTGAACTCTCAGTTGTTCTTGCTACCATGCCCGTCTGCCGCCATGCCCGTCTGCCGCCATGCTTCCCCACCAAGATGGCGGTAGCAATGCAAGCCCAAGTCAAGTCTTCCTTCTGTGAGTTGCCATGGTCACGGTGTTCTATCACAGCTACCGGAAAGTCAGTCAAACAGCATGTCTGTGAGAGATGTTATAGCTTGGGCTAATTGAGGTGGGGCAACTTTCTCTGAGTATGGCTGGTACCATCCCATGGGCTGAGGTCCTAGATTGGATAACAGCAGAAAGTTAGCTTGGCTCAGGCATCTGTCTCTCTGCTTCCTGACTGCACTGTGACCAGCTGCCCTGGCCTCCCCACAGTGATGACCTGCACCCTCCAACCACGAGCCAAAATAAACCCTTCTGTTCTGAAGTGACCTCTCTCAGGTATTTTATCACAACAATAAGACAAGTGACCAACACAAAGACTGAGAAAGAGAATTTATTACAGTTTCTTCCAGCAGAGTTGTGCATGTCCAAGAATACAAGCCGAATGTTACCATGGGCAACCTGGCAGCTTCTTTGGCTTCTCTGTGGTAGAATGGATGCCATTCATCACACGAAGCTGTAATTTTGAAGACTTGCTTTTAGTAAAGAATGAAATATTTTAAAAATTTGTTTGACAGTTTTACATAGTAATCAATTGGAAATCTCTACCTTGGATGCGAAGTATAAAGTTTTTAAAATTGAAAATGGTCTCAACATTATGTCAGCCTTTATTTTGAAACAGATAGTTCTAATTCCTTGTGAAAAGTATATAGTGAGACAGTTTTAGGCAGGACTCCTGTAAATAGTGACATTGGGACTGCCAGACAGACACACGTACTTACTGCTGTAAATAGTGACTCTGGGACAGACAGACAGACACACATACTTACTGCTTCCTTGGCGGCCTTAGGTGAGTGAAGAGTGGGTCAAAAATTTTATTCAGTTGTTTTTCTTATTATATGTGACGTAATTATATAGTAACTCACACTGATCTTGGAAGTCTCTCCCACCTGAAAATCATGAAAAATAGTTGCTTGGTGTTGTAAGACATATTACTTCCCTATAAATGAGATTTTAAAAAAAATCATAATCTTATTTACCATTCCTGCTATAAATACATAGCAAAACACAGAATGCTGTGGACCACATAGTTTACATTTAACATTTGAGTTTGGTTTAGATGATGTTTATAATTATTGGTCCTGGGTCTGAATGTCACCAAGTTATGAGAAAAAGGCATTAATGTATTTATAAAAAGGAAAAAATATGTACAGTGTGGACAAAATTGGTGAGAGAAAAATTTTAATTTGCTCCTGTCTTGCCCACCATAGTGTGACAGCTAGAGATAAGATGGGACTAAGACGAGAAACTTTGTGCATGTGTAGATTCTGATGTAGGTGCCCCCCCCCCCCCCCCCCCCCGGTTCTTCCCCAGCACAGGGATTTTTACGGGTTGGCCATTTTTACTTCCTGTGCTATTCCCTGCAGGGATTCTTAGTCTTAATGCCCTGTTGTAATCTCTCCATATTTAGGGGCTGTTCCTCAGTCTTGAGGAGTTTGAGACCTTGTGCCATCTTGTTGGGTTCTGTTACCAATTAATATGTGTGTCTTGTCACCAGCACTCAAAGCCCTAAGTAAAACAGGAACTTTGCCTGTGGCTGAAAGAGATGCTCTGAGCAGAAAGTAAGCGGAAGCCCTGGAGGCTGTCCGACAGTGCCCCTAGTGGAAAGATGGGTAGCATGCATAAGAACGCCCCTCCATAATTGCTTTTGGTAGGCAGCCTGGATATTCTTCCTGTCTCCAAATGAAGTGTGCATGCGTGCGTGTGTGCGTGCATACACTACACACGAATGTGAATACACATGGCAGTGCAGGGGCACACAGAAGCCAGAGCAGGCTGTTTGTGAAATCTTAAGAAAACTAAAGGTTATTTCAGCATCTGCCTGCTTTTAAGTTTTCTTTAATGAAGTTCAATTTACAACTCAGAGTAAATAATCTACCATTTTGAGACTATATGTTTCATTGATACAACTTTTATAAGAAATTTACCATCCTGTAGATTC
Organism: Montemys delectorum; assembly: GCA_019843815.1. Classification (NCBI taxonomy): domain Eukaryota; kingdom Metazoa; phylum Chordata; class Mammalia; order Rodentia; family Muridae; genus Montemys; species Montemys delectorum. The sequence continues at coordinate 7,447 of JADRCD010196177.1, read as the reverse complement.
TGATATAATAGCGTGTTACTTTAGCATGTTCTACAAGTAAGTAAAACTGGTTCTGGCATTACTGAACTCTTTGCTTATAGATAATTATTATAATTTTATAACTGTCACCCATCTCTCTCTGCCTTCTTTCCTGGAAACAAAAGTCTCACTGAACTAGAAGCCTACTCATCCTTTCAGCGATGTTGACTGGCCAGGGATCTATCTCCTGGGATCTGCCAGTGTCCTGTGTGGGTGTCCTCCTGTGGCGGCGCCAGGGCTGAGGCTGCAGGCACACAAGGCTGTACTTAGCCTTTGTGTGTTGCTGGGCATCTATGCACACTCTGGTCTCATGTTTGCAGAGGTTTTACTCACAGAATTATCCCCCCAGCCCTGGATGAACTTTGTTCTTTGCAGTCTTTGATCACTGAGCTCCTGTCAGGGTTTGGTGCTGCCCCTGTGGAGTCTGTTCCTATGTAGGAGGAGAAAGAGAACAGGAGAAAAAAAGAACCCCCACTACTCCCTTATTTATTTTTGCCCTTCGGCTAAGTTAGCCGGTAGTCAGTCATCCATTATTAACATGATAGCTAGCATCTTGGAACAGAAGTACTTACAAATAATTTTGACAATGTCTACTGACAACATTGAAACCAGGTTATATGTAAAACCCGGCTTGGCTGTCAGAAGGTCTCAGCTAAGAGCCGCCGCTGGAGTAGCATTCAGGCAGAGAGCACACTACTTCAGAAATCATAAGCTCAGGTAGAAATATGGTTGGGATTATCTAAAACGTTCTAAGTTTAGTCCTTTCCTAGAATTTAATCATGCGTAAGATCGGGCGTTACATTTTAATAATTAAGCTGCAGTTGCCCTGTTATGTTTATAGTGATCACACATTTTAGAATTTCGTAGGCACATGTCACAGGGATGTAGACTCTGAATGCAGAATGGAAGATTACTCTTTATTCATTAAGAGCACATATACCACACATGTAAGCACTAAGATTTTTTGTTGATAATATAATAATTAAAAAGACATGAAACTTAGAGGCAGATGGAGCTGGGGTAGGAGGGAGAATTGGAAGAAGGAGGCTGGGGTGGGTATGATCAATACACACAATCAATATGTAACTTCCAAAGAATAAAAAATTCTAAAAAAGGACCCATGCAAGTGACTGCATTTTAAATATATTTTGCAATATGATTTAGTTTTCAGTATTTACAAATGATACAGTTATTACAAATGATAAAGCTTCCTTAATGTAGCTATTCCTACAAATCTTACATTAAATTATATTTTTAAACTTATTTTAAAATAAAGGTGAATAAAGGAAGATTCCTGGCTTACAGAGATATGACTCATGCTATATAAAAATATCACATCTATGTGTGTATAAATAGTGCTTAGTAACTCAGCAACCAAATTTTAGATATTTTTAGAGCACATTAAGACAGTAATTAAATCCTCTTATATTAGGAATTTTAGAGCCTTAACAATTTTATAAAAGTTATATTAATAAAATACGTAGTCTAAAAATAATAGTAGATATTTAGTCTGAGTTGTAAATTGCACGTCATTCAAAAGACCTTATGAAGAGGCACCTGCTTGAGTTAGGTTTGACTCTGGTCTTTAAATAGAGTTCTTTTGTAAATTTATTAAGAGTAGCCTGTATTTTTGAACATAAAGAACTAGAGTAGATTGAAGAGAGGGCTCAGCAGTTGCAAAGGGCCTGAGTTTGGGTCCCACAATACAATGAGATGGTTTATATGGAGCATAGGACACTAGCTCTATGGGATTGGATGCCCTCTTCTGGCCTTCACAGACACCTGCACATACATGTGCATGCGCACACAATCATATAGGAACATCAAACATTTTTTTTTTTTTTGGAAGAACTGGCTCTGGCTTTCTATATGTGTATTGAGGTTTGAACTTAGAGACTGCTATGAGTGATCTGTTGGTCATAGGGAACCTAATCATCTACTACATACTTATATTTTCTTTTTATGAGCTTCATGTAATTTGTTGAACTTTTGTAACACAGTTAGATCTTTAGTTACCACAAAGCATAATTCTTGACATTTTACATAATATTATCCTAAAAAATCAGAACTTATATATGTAGTGCCATCGTTTAAACAAGTAATTTGTTATTTTCTCCACTTTCTTTAGGTATGAGGGCAAAAAAGATAAAGTCAGTTTTCTTCAGCTCAGAAGTCTAATGGGCCTGGTGCTGTGTGTGGTGCACACATATAAATCCTAGGATATGGAAGGTAGAGGCGGGAGGATCAGAAGTTCAAAGCCATCCTTGATTACATAGTGAATCTGAGCCAGTCTGGGCTGTGAGACTGTGTCTCAAAACCCAACAACTGAACCGAACAGAAACAGCACAGCAAAACAAACCCACCAAACAAGAAGAAGGGGTAATTTTGTAATGTCTTCTCCTCATTACAAATCAAGACTGTGCTTATCCATGTACTTAGCTTGAGTTTTGCCCAGTCAGTATCCACGTGCACTCAGACCTTTATTCTAGACATTACCAATGTGACTTATAGATCTGAGATCGGCATGTTTATTATAAGCATTCTACCTGGGTATGAAAAGCATGGGATTTGCCCTCATATCTTATAAATATTTTTCTGCAAAAACAGTTAAGGATGGCATTTTTAAAGATCTAGATCTTTAAAGATTAGTAGCTTGGTCGCAGATCACTTGCCTAGCATGCGCAGAGCCCTGGTCCAATCTGCAGTGCTACAGAAGAAAATCTAAAAGCACTGTGCTGGCAAACAGCAGCAGCTTGCCTGTTTCAGAAAAGCAGGCAAGCCTCTGTGGTCTTCGCTAAGATCATTGGCATCAGTCACATAAACATCTGATTAAGATGCCAAGAAAGCTGTAATTACCAACTCCATTTGGATCCTTCTGCCTCAGAATCCTGAGTTATGGTAGGATTACATATGCCACTATGCCCCTGCTGAAATAATCCTTGAGTTGAAATGGTCTTTGCAGCAAAACAGAGTTATCTGGATAAACTTTTACTACAGTAGATGACAGCTGTCTTACAATTAATTTATCAAGTATAGTTCCTTATACAAACTACAAACTCTAAGGATTTTAATGTAATATTAATGTTTTAAGCTGGGCAGTGGTGGTATATACTTTTAATCCCAGCACTTGGGAGGCAGAAACAGGTGGATTTTTGAGTTTGAGGCCAGCCTGGTCTACAGAGTGATAGAGGATAGTCAGGGCTATCCAGAGAAACCCTGTCTTGGGAAGCATCATGATCATGATCATGATCATCATTATGTGAATGGGTATTTTGCCTTCATGTGAGTCTGTGGACCATATACGTGCCTGGTACCTGCAGAGGCCAGAAGAGGGCATCAGACTCCTTTGAACTGGAGCTCTGCATGGTTGTTAGCTTCTGTGTGAGTGGTGGTGATGGATCTGGGTCCTCTGGAAGAGCACCCTGTTCTCTTACACCTGAACCATTTCTCTAGCCCCAACTTCAGGGTATTTTAAATTACTGAAAAATAATATTCTTAAATCATCTTAAATCTTTACTGCTTATAGTTTATTTCCTCCAAAGGAACACTACCAAACTCATTCTCTGAAGCCAGCATTATTACCCTGGCATATCAAACCAGGTAAAGGCTTAACAACAATAACAACAAAGAAAAATTGTAGACCAGTTGTTCTGTTGGACAGAAATCCTCAATCAGATACTTGCAAACTAAATTCAAGAGTGCATGAAGAAGACTGTGTACCATAACAAGTTATTTTTGTTTGTTTGTTTTTCGAGACAAGGTTTCTCTGTGTAGCCCTCCTGGAACTCACTCTGTAGACCAGGCTGGCCTTGAACTCAGAAATCTGCCTGCCTCTGCCTCCCAAGTGCTGGGATTAAAGGCGTGCGCCACTACTGCCGGCATAACAAGTTATTTTTATTATGGAGACTCAAGGTGGTTTAACAGCAAATCAGGAAGTGGTGATATAGCACATTAGTAGGGTTAAAGACAGAAATCATACGTTCATTTTAACAGATTTAGAAAAGGCTTCTGACAAAGTTCAACACCCCAGAATGATAGAAGCCTTCAAACAGAAGGAGTGTGCCTCAGCAAAGTAAAGATAGCCTGTGACAAGCCTATAGCCAAAACCATACTGCATGGAGAAAGGCCGGAAGTGTTCTCTGTATCATCAGAAGTGAGACAGAGTTCCTGACTCTGCTCTTAGTTAGTATAGTCTGGAAGTCTTACCTGAAGCTGTAAGACAGAGAACAAAATAGAAAGGATACAATCAGGAAGCAATAAAGTTAGAATATTCCTACTTGTGAATTGTATGAATCTACATTATACTCCAAAGAATCCAGATACCACAAGAAAACTCATAGATTTGCAAACTACTTTCAGGAATGTTGCAGGGTGCAAGTAGACATACGACATTAGTGGTTTTAGCAAGTCATGGTGGCGTGAGCCTGAGACATGGTGGTGTGAGCCAGTGATGCCAGCACCCTGGATCCTCTTGCAGAGTTCCAGGCTAGCCTGATCTACATAAAACCCTGTCTCAACACCAGCAAACAGTTCCCTCCTCTAAACAAACAAACAAACAAATAAACAGAAGCTTTTAGAAATATATAACCTAGTAATAGACTAGCAAAGAAAGAAATCAGGACAAAAAAACATTTTAAATAACTTTACACAATCAAACTACTGTAAAAACAACGAAATAAACCCCAGTCCTCCAACCTAGGAATAAACCTAACCAGGGAATGAAGACAATAAGAGATTCAAAGACTTCTCACGCAAAATTAATATTATAAAGTGGCTTTTTAAAAACCAAAGCTGACCCTTAGATTCAACACAATCCTCGGTGAAATGCCAGTGACACTCTTTACCGAACTAGGGTAAAAAAGCCTGAAATTCACAAAAATCTTAGAAGACACCCCAATAGGCAGAGCAGTTCTAGGCAGAGGCAGCACTGTTGGAGACATCGCAATACTGATCTTCAACTGTCCTAGTGTCAGAGTAACAAAACCAGTGAGATTCGCACTGAGAGCACAGAGAGCTCAGGGCAGCATAGCAGCGGTTCTCAGGCGTGCTGATGCTGCGGCCCTTTAATATCGTGGTGACCCTCATATCGTGGTGACCCTCAACATAAAATTCTTTTCTTTGCTACTTCATAACTGTAATCTTGTTACTATTGTGAATCCTGATGTAGATATCTGATATGCAGAATATCTGAAATGTGACCCCTGTGAAAGGGTTTTTCAACCCCACAAGGGGGGAGGATCACAACTCCCAGGTTAGGAACCACTGGAATAGAGGATCAAGAAATAAAAACTCATGTAGCTAATCATTGAAAAGGTGCCAAAAACATACATCTGGGAAAAAGAGTGCCTCTTCAATATCTGGTGTAATGTTTGGGAAAACTAGATATCCACATGTGAAATAGTACAGCTATATTCCTGTGATGGTGTGCAAGAACAAAATGAATCAAAGACCATGAAGTCATACCAGAAACTCTGAAGGGCTGGGAGAAAATAAGGCAAACTTTTCATTTTTTAAGATTTTAAGTACTCCATAGCTGTCTTCAGATGCACTGGAAGAGGGCATCCAATCCCATCACAGATGGCTGTGAGCCACCATGTGGTTGCTGGGATTTGAACTCAGGACCTCTGGAAGAGCAGTCAGTGCTCTTAACCACTGAGCCATCTCTCCAGTTCTAGGCAAACATTTCAAGATCCACACATAGGTAAGGACTTTCTGAAAATGGCAGCAAAGGCACAGAGAACAGTTCCAGTTTGACACATGGAACTAAGTGACAGAGGAACCCGTGAGCCAAGGGAGAGATTTCAAGGGCAAGTGGAGTAACCAAGGAGAATAACTGTATGTAGTAGGCTTCTTATAGAATGTTCAGGCCTTGCGTAATAAAACACCACCATTCAGCATTCAAAGTTAGATGAATTACCCTCCTCCACGGCTACACGAACCTGGCAAGGAGTTACGGCCATTATTTCTCTATCTTTATTTGGATTTCTAAACTGTGCTCCGTAGGAAGGTGTCTGAGAATTTTGATCTTGGGAAGTGTTAGGATCTTGGGACTGATTGGCTCTTCCACGTGTGCCTTAAAGATTGACTTGCATACCCTAACATTAGAAAATGAAGAAGGCGACTGTAGGGATCACGGTTGGCTTGGCTGAGCTGCCTTGAGAGGCCTGCATCAGAGGCTGCTCAGGGGAGAGTCCACGGCTCCTGGTGCGCGCGCGGTACCTTTCAGTTCCTGAGACACTGATGTTCTTTCTCCCTTGGGTGTGAAGTGTCCAGGCCTACTTGTGTTTCTCTGTACGTTCCCGTAGTTGTCAAGGAAGCACGGAGGCTTGACTGGACAATTGGTGTTAGCCATTAGTCTAATCTTCTGTACCCTGTATAGCTTGTATCCCGGAAACTACAACTGTGTTGACCCTGGTAATTACCATTATATTCTGTTTCTGATAAGGGCATAAAAAATATTGTTCTCAGTAAAACTGCCACAGCTTCAGTTTTTCTGTGACCCTTCCAACTGGCCTGGTTCCTTGTGGCCATATCAGGCGACGCTGGCCCAGTAAGTAAGCATGTGAGCTTACAGACAGAATTTATTTAGGCTTATGGTTCCAGAGGGATCCAAGTCCTTCGTGGCAGGGAGAACTGGCAGCAGACAGCATGGCAGCTGCAGCTGAGGGCTCGCATCCTCAATGGCAAACGTGTACCATAAACAGGGAACTGGAGAGTGCCAAATCTTCAGACTCCCAAAGCCCACCTCCAGCAGCATGCTTTCTCCACAGAAATCATATCTCCTAAGCGGCTCCAAACTGTGCCAGCAGCTGCAGACTAACTGTTGAAATAGATGAACCGTGGGGGAAATTCTCGTTCAAGGCACTGTAGTAATAGAACCTGTGTGGTTTGAAATAAAAAAGGAGACTACGTGTGGAAATGAAGGACCAAGCTGAGAGAAGGAGGAAGGCGGGAAAGGGAAATGGTGGGAAACACGGACAGGGTACAATAATGTAAGTAACAGAGAGGAAAATGCCATAATGAAGCCTGTGTATTCTCACATAAACAAATTGGAAACTTTATTCCCTGTACATTTTACTCCTCTATAGTTGTTCTCCAGCTGGGAGATACCATCACATAATGTTCCCCTGTGTTTTGTCTTTTTTTAATTAGGCCCCTGGCCGTAAAGCTTGGCTGTGGTCCCCTAAATTGGCTTGCTTTAAGAGGAAAAGACACGATGTGTGTATGCCTGCATCACGTACACAGACCCATGTGGGTCTCTATACACACACATATGCATGTGCTTAAGGGTATGTGTAGAAAAATGAGCGTATTTACAGTTTTTCACAAAGTTGTAGAGAGAAAAATCTCTATCTGTCTGATCTGCTTCCTCATAGCAGTGTTATAAAATATCGAAAATGTAAAAGAGAAGCTAGGTACTACGTGTCAG
>JADRCD010196174.1:12161-24514 GCA_019843815.1 Montemys delectorum | reverse complement strand
CACACACACACACACACACACACACACACACACACACACACACACACGGCAGTCTCCAGAGGGACTCGCAGACCTGTTTTTGAGGCTCGGAGGCCAGCTTTGCTGCTAGTAACAGCTCCTGTACTTTGAAGCCACTTGTAGCCTCATCTGCTTCCTGAGGGCAGAAAGAAGAAAGCGGAGCAGGAGACAGAAATGCTTCTGTCTTCGCTCGACATTAGGAGATTCTAGAAACATCCCTGCGGAAACCTTCCAGCGAGGTGCCGGCCCCACAACCCTGTGTTCCCAGCTCTATGGGACTGACTTCTACTCTAACTGAAACCCGCTCACTCCATCGGGCAGAGAAGGCGGGATGAAAGGATTGGAGCTGGGAAATTAACATTTCAAAGTAAATATCGGATGCCTGCAGCCCTGTGCTTCCAGGCTGGCTTGTGTGTGGAGCCCACGAGGAGGAGGGTGGAGGGTAGATCAGCATGTGCCACCCCGAGGCTTTTGTGCCTGATCAATCAGCCCTCGATTCCCTTCTGCCACACGTTAAAGAGAAACATCACTGACAAGCCCCTCTGTTTCCCCAGTCTGGCTTCCTGGTATCAGCCAAGCCAGGATCAGGCATGGGTTTGTGCCCCTCGCTTCACAGGCACCACGGGGAACTTCAGCTCCTTCCAGTCTGACTCACCCGTCTACCTAGGCAGGCCCAAGGACAGATTGTAGACACCCAGGAATCCCAGAAGAAGGTAGGAAAGCAGCTATGTCCCTTGCTTCACTGTGCCCATAACCTGCCCGGATTCTCATCTAGCCGCTCCGCCAGATGCCACTGAGTTAGATTTTACTTTTAAAATATTCATTTTTTTACTGGCTTCCTTTCTGCCTGCCAGGAATCACTCCTGACAATTCTCCATATGCACAGAGAATTCCACAGCCAGTGGCCACCCAGAGGGGCCAGTCTGGCACAGGATGCTCAGTGGAAACAGAGACCATGACAGACACTCTTTTTAGCCCCAACACCATGGGAAAGGATTTGCAGAGATGCTCCAAGCCTGAAAACACCCTTGCCCATATCCTGCCCATATTCTCATTTAGTTCTTCCGTCAAACACCCCAGGAGTAGAGAGGCAGAGATATTCTCAAAACAACTGTCTACAGCCAGGAAATCTTCGAACTGTCAACAGGCATCCAAGGGGGAAATGGAAAATTTGCATCATTCATACATTTGTGAAAATGCAGCAGCCCGTGTCTAAATAATCAAGCTTCCAACAGCTCTGCAGGCTAGCAGGCTCACCCTCTCGGGGATTGGACCAACCAATGCAGAAAGGCTGTCATGGTGACATCTGACCCTAAGCCTTGCAAAGCATGATGAGACTCTTCAGTGCCGGGCTTTATGTTATCCTGCTTACAATAGTCTACCTGTGGAGACAGTTTCCAAGCAGAAGAAAATACTGCAATATAGGAATATGGTGGTGGTTTGAATGAAAATGGCCCCCACAGGCCCATAGGGAGTGGCACTGTTAGGAGGTGTGGCCTTGTTGAAGTGGGTGTGGCCTTGCTGGAGGAAGTGTGTCACTGGGGGTGGGCTTCGAGGGTTCAAATGCTCAAGCCAGGCCCAGTTTCTCTCTTTTTCTGCTGCCTCTCCAGCACCATGTCTGCCTGTGTGCTGCCACACTTCCCGCTATGATGATAACTGACTAAGTCTCTGGACAGTTAAGCCAGCTCCAATTAAATGTAGTAATATTTTTATAAAGGAATATTTTCCTTTATTAAAGATGCTGTGGCCTCTTCATAGCAGTAGAAACCTTATCTAAGACAAATATATTATAATAAAACAACACAAAACCACGTTGAATTCCGAAAAGGAAAAAGAAATAGAGCTACAAAGAAATGTGCCGGATTTGGTTTCTTTTATTTAAAAATTTGAGAATAAGCAATTTGGGCCAGAGAGATGGTTCAACCAAGCCTATGTGAATTCAATCCCAGATCCCACACAGTGGAGAGAACCCTCCCTCACACACAGGCAATGGCACACCCATAAATTAAAATGTAAGGAAAAATTTAAAGAGAAAAAGCACAATTGAAACTGATATTACATGCACATATGTGATGATATTACAGAAGAGAGGAAGAGCACTGTAACTGCAGGCTCTCATTGCTGGGGCTGGGGCTTAGACAGAAGGGCGCTGGGCCTTCCAACAGAATCATAACGTATTGAATTCACAATTCCTCATTTTATCATTATCATTCCTTTAACATATGCCTAAAGACACATTATAAAATATCTTTTATATTATCAAAATTTCCCTTATCTTGAGGCTGGGAATATAGCTCAGTAGCCAAGCACTTGCCTAGCACATACACTGCCTGGGGACTCATCACGTGCACAAAATAAAAAACAATTTTCAAGAAGGCTCATCATAATATTGGTGAGGACATTTGCAGGCAGAAAGGGGCCGGCACTCTGGGGACTGCTGAAGCCAAGTGGCTCTGCCAGCTGAGAGTCTGGGTTATTGAAAACCAGAGACAAACAAGCAGCAATAACCACAGCATTGCTGAGGGCCCACCACGTCACTGGCACACGGCATTGGCTCTGCATAGATGGCTCTAAATCTCACAGCCACTGTGCAAGATGAGTATCGTGGCTACAGAGACCACAGCTCTGGGGCTGGGGGACATGACAAGGCCAGGGTCACCAAGCTGATCCCACTGAGGATGTGGAATCAGTCACAGCCCGTCTGTCCACGCAGGCAAAGCAGCCAAGCAGTCTCTCAAATATTTATAGACATAAATGGTGAATGAACCAAAGCGCAATTCAATCCAACACATATTTATAAATATTTATAACCAAATGTTTGGCTTTGATAATGCCTATTCTCTGAAGTGCCTAGCATCAGACAAACTGGGCCCTTTCTGCCAGAACAGGCTGTGTGGCTCACCTGGGAATGGTCGCTCATTTCCCTTCACACACACGTCTGTCTGAGAATACATCCAGACCCAGGCGGCTCACTACCCAGGTACCCACCAGTGTCAGTTTAACACTCTGTGAAAATAAGACGGGGCTGCTTGGGAAGCTCAGGATGCTGTTTGCCAGCAAATCTGCCTGTAGAAGCCTCAGCTCCACAGAGCTGAGCCCTAGTGCCCTGGGAATGCAACGAAAGGCCTTGAACAGAGAGACCCCCCGCCCCCAGGCTTATCTTCTTTATTGCACACAGTCTGCCCTGAGCAAGTTCTCTGGGACACCGTGATCCCCGCAACACCCAACCTCTGTGTGCATCAGCTGGTCCTTTCTCCTCCACCTCTCCTCTGGCCTAGGCAGAGCTGCTGGCCTCTCCAGGACCCCAAGGGGAATGCCTCCTTCCTTAGGAAGCCTCAACTCTACAAACCTGTCTGCGTTCACAGGTGGCAAGCTGAGAGGTGGGATTCAGAGCTTGCAATATGCAAAGGTACATAAACCCTGAGCCTCGAGACCTAGGGCCACATCAAACAAGGACATGCTGAATAGAAAAGCTGCGCCTACTGCAGGCCCAGAACCAGTCCTGTCCCATGGTATTATCTGCTTCCCTCGCCTGAGCACACACCATGGGCCATTGCTGTCCCATTTCCCAGATGAAGAAAATAGGTCTTTAAAGGGTCTGAGTCTCACAGCTCAGCCCTATTCTCTCTAGTTTCAAGGCTTAGGATCGACCACTAATAGTTTTGTTTTGAGACAGGACCTTGTGTAGTCCAGCTGGCCTCAAACCGTTATTTAATGGGAAATGACCTTGAACTTCTGAGCTTCCTGCCTCTACCTTCCAAGAGCTAGAATTACAGGCAGCCTCCCTACATTTCTGGGGGTTTTGTTTGTTTGTTTTTGGTGCCAGGGAGCAAGCTCAGAACTCCGTGGATGCTCCCCAAGCTCTCTATACACTGAGCTAGCTTATCCCAGGCTTCACCTCCTCTTAGTTTGGGAGTCAACAACTTAAACCACATCAGAGGCCACAACTGAGGGACAACTAAGATGGTCCAAAGAGCATCTTAGGAAGGAATGGCTTCAGTCCCTTTTGTCCATGACCATTTTTGATCATCTACAAATATGCATTGAGGACAACCCCCACCCCCACCCCCCAGTCTCTAGGCTGGCCTCACACTCAAATCCACCTGCCTGTGCCTGGCATGCACTTAAAGGCATGTACTACCTTGAATCTTCTAGAGCCCCTGGAAGTGTCAAAAGGCTTTCCATTCCAATGAACTCACTCTGAAACATTTCCCTTAGGGCTTAGGTTTTATGCTGTGATGCCCCCAAAGGTGACCTGAGACTCTCTTCTAGTACAGAGGGAGAGCCTGAAGACATGAGAAGGGCTTCCTTAGACCCAGGCAGGGCAGAGAGAAGGGGATAGCCCCTACCCACACAGCACTGCCTAAAGCCACACCTGCCTTTCCCAGGCACCAGGTACCAGAAGCCAGGCAGGAAATGGGGATGAGGGACTCTGCAAAGGAGGTATCTATTGGGTTTCTGGCAACCTCACAATGAACCATCCATGATGTCAATGTTACATGCCAGGGACCAAAGGGCCCAGGAACAAGATGTTTCCCTAGGCCCAGGGTCAACTCAAAGGGCTCTCATAGAAGGCCAGCAGCCCACAGAGCCATGCCTGCACACACTTGGATCTTCTTCCAAGATTGGCACAAGCAGGACTTGAGTGAAAGCCTAGATTCTTGGATCTGTGTTACTCTGGAGTCTTGCTTCGGTTCAGGAAGAGTTCTGAGTCGCAGAAAGACTCGGCCTCCCAGGCTCCTTGAACCAAAAAGCATGAAAAATCTGAGCTCTTTTCAGCTGTGGGATCTCAGGCAAATCCTTGACCACCCTGAACCTAAGTTTTCTACTCTATCACTTGGAGCTAATGGGCCGGTGCGGTGGCAAAACCCATAACCTCAGCGTTCAAGGCTGAGGAGAGAGTGGCTACTTCTCTGCCAGCCTGAGATTCATAGCAAGTCTTTGTTTCCATTAAGTGAATAAACAAGCGAATGACTCCTCAGCTTCTGACAGAAGACATCTTGCTCTGGCCTTTGGCTCTGGCTACTTGCATTCTGGCTCCCTGTGAGATTCTTGGCTGCCTGAGGACAGTGGTTGCATCTGTTTGTCATCAGAGCCTAGTCACAGAGGTGTTCAGTAAGCCACAGAGGACTGAGGAACCAAATGGCCCTGTACCCAGAACATCTAAGGCCACGGGGTTGTAGGGCCCAGGAGCCCCTCCCAGCCTTCTTGGCTGGCTGGCTCCAGTATAGCTGCCACATCCACCCCAGGCTCTACATAGGCCTCCAAGGCACAGCTCTTTCTGTCGCTAGGGGCTGGGGCTCTGTCTGAGAGCGGCCTTCAGGCACCACTGGTAAAAGTGCCTCTCTGCTTCCTCTGCAGTCTGTCTGCAGCCTGAATCCCCATGCTCCCACGCCCACACCCACCCTTTAATGCTCAGGTGCTTCCTCTGTTGAAGCTCGTCCCTCCCTATTTCTTCAAAAGCCCTTACCGGTCTAGGTGGATTTGGGGGCAACTGGGTTTGGCAGACGTGCTCTAGAAGTGGATAACGTGGCATATCTGGATCCCTGCTGACCCTCAGGGACCCCAGTGTCAGGCTTGGAAAATGTTTAGGCATTGCCTCCTGGTAGCCATGTCTCTCTGCAAGTGTGAGGTTCACTGTCACTCTGGTCATTGCTGATGGGACTAGAAATAAGCCTGTCGTGGGGCACCCAGGTATACTGGATCCTTATCTAAAATTCAGTCAATGAGCTCCTGACCTCATTGCTTTATGGAAAAATTATCCCTGCTCCCCCTTTCTGAGGCACCGAGGCCCAATCAGAAGCTTAGTCACACTCCAAGGCCTCCAGAAATGAAGAAACGTTCCTCCTGTGAGGACCAGGGACAAATGTATGCCATAAAGAAGGCCTTCCCATAATGCTGTGTCAGACAGGGTACAGGATATGTGGGGCCTAGTGGACAGGGTATAAGCCAGTGTATGTGTGTGTGTGTGTGTGTGTGTGTGTGTCTGTCTGTCTGTCTGTCTGTCTGTCTGTCTGTATGTGCACACGAGCCCTTGGGTGTGCTGGCCTGCCTTTCTGAGGTTTAATGTGAAAGAGTAATCAACATTTGGGGGCTTTTGTGAGATTGGTTAGGATCAGTACTGAAGAACAGGATTGAGTTATGAGGAAGGACTAAGGATGCAGAAGAGGAAAAGAATGAAGAGTAGCATTGAGCCATTGTATCTCTGCCTCCTGATCTCCCAATCCCTCAGCCTAGCTAATGAGAACGCCTTTCCCCACTTTCTGGAAAGGTCCCAGGCCTCTTCCTCATGGGCCCATCCTGGGGCCATGGGCTCAGTACGGCCTTCTTCAACTTTCCTAGACAAGAGGAACCCACTGCCCAGGGTTTATCTGCCCCACACCTCACAACCCCAGCTGATAACCTAGGCCGCCTTCTGAACCTGGTGGCCAGGAGGCTCCTCCCTGATCTAGCTCCTTCTGTAGCAGGGGGTGTCGGGGTCTGGGCACCCTGCCCAATTAACACCCCAGAGGATGCCAGCAAGCAGCTGCCTTGGCAGCTAGGCTCCCTAGGGAGAGGGCCCAGGTGTTCTTGACTCCTCTCCTGGCAGGCTGGTGGCAGGAGTGTTGAGGACCTGCCAAGGCCTGGCCCTCATCCTAGGGTATCCGAGCTTCCCATAGGATGGAGGGGCGCACACCCCTCCATGCCTGCACACCGTACAGACTGGGAAAGCCTCATTCATGCCTGGTCCCAGTTTAGTGCCCATCTTCAAGCTGTTGGTTGCTAGGTCACAGAAGAGTGTGCGGCTTGGGATTTGGTCCCAGTAGGTACCCCAAAGTGTCCTGGTTTTCTCTCCCCACCTCCTACCCTTACATTAAGTGGCTGACCCTTTCCCTCTTGGAAAGCGAGGACGAAAGCAGCAATTTCATGTCTGTGCTTCTGAGAGATGGGAACTTAGAAAGCACTTGGTAGAGAGGAAAGTTAAAGATGCTGTGATGTGGAGAAGCCTCCCCTGAGCAAGCAGAGAGCACAGGAAGCAGAAACACAGAAGCGAGGTAGACAATCATGCAAAAAATACCACAAGGAAAGGGAACATCTTGTTATCAACAGCTTATTCACACCTAAATTTTCACCTATATAGTCTCAATATATATATTTGTTTACATCTAACCAGTTTGATAGCCAGTTACCTTCCCTTTTTAAAAGAATGTGAGTATTCAAGTTTTAAAAGCACAGTGTAGATTTGCAGGTACAACCCTCAGGCCCTGTAACGCTGCCCCCTAGTGACGCTGTACCAATTGGAGGACCAAACACTGTTCGATGGATCCCTGGTCGATCCGTAAAGCTTTATAAGCCTTGAGCTTCACATGACCACACTTGTGGGTCATGCCTCAGCTACCAGTAAGCTTTTTTGAAACATCTGCGAGCTAGGGGACAACCTGGGTAAGTGGAGTCAGAACGGCTCATCCCTGAGTTGTAATCTGAGCCTGGTTCTCTGTCTACGAAATGAAGAGGGAGTCCTAGAAGGCCTCTGAGACCCTGGGCAGCTCTGACTTTCCAAAACTCTAGGAAGGCGTCTCATGGTGAGTGCTGGGTATTAGAATCCTGGGAACCTTCGAAGATACAGGCTTCTGGTTCCACTCGGAATAAACTGGAATACCAAGTGGGGGCTGTGAGGCCACTCCCGAAGACCCAGACTGCTATGAGAAGGAGTTTTCCAAGTTCACTTGTTTACAGTTTAAGATGCATTGATATCAAGCCTGTGGTTGTGGTACTCCAGAGGTGGAGGCAGGGGACTCGAAAGTTCTGAGGCCAGCTTAGGCTACGTAGTGAGATGCTTTTTCTTGGTTATGGATGTAGAAGTTTTGAAGCATCTGGCTCCATCATGCAACCTACCATTTCTGGTAGGTTAAAGGGCAGCTCTCCCAGAACGTCATGGTATTAAGAGAGTTTAGGCTCATTTTACCCAATAGGAAAACTGAGGTCAGAGAGGTGACAAGAGAAACTCAAAGTCATCAGGAGATAGCTTGAGCCCTTGCCTTTGGAGTGCCCTCCCACTTCTCAGTGGGAGTAGAACCTTCTTGACTCTGCCTTCCATCTTGTGTGCAGGGAGCTGGGTTCTGTCTAAGCCTCAAAATCCAGAGTCCCGGCACATCCAGCCCTCAGCAGATCAGTGCAGCTCTGTGTCCTCTTAGGCCACTGTTACATTTTGATGTCACATTTTGAACACTTGGACTCTAGCTGGTGGCATTATTTGGGAGAAAAAAACTCCAGGAGTAGGTCCCTGAGGGCATTTCTCTAAAGACTGTGTCTCTCTTTTCTTCTTTGCCCAGGTCCCCACTGTCACTACCGTCTCACTGCCTGGCTGCTTCTGCTCTTATTCCGGTCCCCAAGTCATGGAGCTGAAGGACCCTGGGCTGGAACCTGTGAAACCATAAAACAGAAGGAGTCTTTCTCCTTTTGCATTCCCTGACTGCCTCATGCATTTGCCACAGTTACAAGAAGCCTGACCAACAGAGCTACCCACCAGCCTCTCCTCCAGCTCCAAACGCTCAACACGGGTTTTGATACTGGAATGAGACAGGTGTAGCTATGATCAAAACCTGCCCTTCCTTGCCTCTTCTGCCCTTCGAAGAGTACCTAAAATGAGGGTCATGAGGGTGGAACATTCCCCTCCTGCCCTTGATATTTCCATTAAAACTATGGCAACACATTCACAATGCCTGGCTTGGGGGAGAATGGAAACAAGGCCTGGCCTGCCCTGGCCTGCCCTGGCCGCTTCACCCAACCATGTAGGACTGAAAGCTATGAGGTCCCATGGGCCCCACAAGGCTCACTGGAGTTTGCTTAGACATTGTGCCTGACTCACACCAGCTGTCCTGAGGGGAAGCTTCTAGACTAGGCAGAGGGGACTCTTTGGTTTAAGTCTAATGGCCTGGTTCACTCTCTGGTTTGGTTAAGGGAGGCTCCCCAAGCTGCATAGCCATACACAGCAGACAAGGTCCTCTCTATGTGTCTGCCAGTCAAACTTGGTCTTTCTACTTTCAGTGGGGTGTAGAGGACTCTGAGCCACCCGGCCAGCTTGCTGTTGCTTCTGTGTACTTCAATTACAGTGACAAAATGGTTTGCCGCGGTAACCGAGCCGACATCTGGGTCTCAGTTAGCAGCTGACATGGGGCTTGCTAATTAATCTGGAAGCATGAGTTGACAATGGCTCGGATCCCAGCACAGTCAGGAAGAAAGTGGCTGACGGGCCGAGAACAGAAGGTGATGGGTGCTGGTAGGCCAGGGAGGGATGCCAAGGTCACCAGGAATGACGGAGAATCCAGAGGGCAGGGGAGGACGGGCGAGATGGCCAGGCTTCTCCATCCCCCTGGCTTTGTCATCTGATGCCCAGAGACCAGCAGGAGGTAGCACAGCAGCAGCTGGGAGAGCCCAGCTGATACCAGCTCCGAGTCCACAACCAGGGGGGAAGACAAAGGGGCACACACTTCCCTGTTTGGTCTTAGTCAGTCCCTTCTGTCCCTGAGATCTGCGGCCAGTTTGTTGTTTCATGACTTCCCTAAGACTGGATTCCTCCTCCAAACGCTGAAAGTTTATAAAGGACAACATATATGATAGAGTTTCGAGGGGATATGTATGCATTTTAAGGTGTTTATTCTCTCAATTAGCATCGATTAGCCAGCAAGCTCTTAACTAAGCCCCTATAGCACTGGTTCTCAAGCTTTCTGACACTGCGACCCTTTGGTACAGTCCCTTATGTTGTGGTGACCCCCAACCATAACATTATTTTGTTGTTAATTTATAATTGTAATTTTGCTACTGTTATGAATCACAATGTAAATATCTGATAGGCAGACGGTCTTAGGCAACCCCTGTAACCCCTGTGACAACCCACAGGTTGGGAACTACTACCCTACATGGCCCCACAGAGCGAGCCACGGCTTAATGTGTGTGGCCATAGTTAGTCCTTACAGCAACCAATGACATTCTAGCTCCATTTTACAGTAGAAAAAAAAAAAAAGGTTCAGAGAGGTTAAGTTAATTGCCTAGAATTGCACAGCTAGTAAGTATAGGACCAGACTCCACACAGAACTGATCAAAAGGATAGTACGCCAGCCCCAATTCCAGGCTGTAGCCCCCCATAAACTCTGTATATCCCTCCCTACCATCAATTCAAAGTGACTATGGGGGAAGGGTATGAGTTATAGAATCTCCAGCCACAAAGGCTGAGGAAGCCCTAGGAACTTGAATCCCTGCTGTCCAATGTGTCTCACAGGGCTCTGCAACTCAGTGAAAAAGAAGACAGCCTAGGGAGGAGGGACGGCTACGAAGCACCCAAGGCTCACTGCCTGCTTCAACATCTGCTGCCAGACATTGTGTTTCCAGGAAGGCCGCATCCTGCGGTCTGTGCCCTCCTAACTCAAATCCACCGACTCCAGATGCAAAGACATGCGGTAGAGAACTGAGCCTGACACCTAGGGTCCCGTGCTCACCTCCACTTATTCAGCAGGCAGCTCTGAGCATCCTCGTTACAGAGTCAGCATGCCTCTGCCTCTGCCTCTCTGCCTCTCTCTGCCTCTCTGCCTCTCTGCCTCTCTCTGCCTCTCTGCCCCTCCCTTCCTCCACCCCCGAAGCGCCGCCATCTACGCCGTTCTCTGCCCCTCACTCTGGCTCTGCCTCTGCCTCTGCCTCTGCCTCTGCCTATGCCTCTGCCTATGCCTCTGCCTATGCCTCTGCCTATGCCTCTGCCTCAGTGCAGAGTGGCACTGTAGCACTGCCTGGGTTCAAGTCTCCGTCAGCCACTGGATTCGGACCCTTATTCCATGCCTGTCACCCCTTCAGGGATGCTATCTGATCCAAGCAAAGTGCTATCTCTCTATCCCTCACAGGAGGGCTTGGTCGATTTGGCCAGCACTGTCACCACAGCGTGTGCTGCCTGGTGGCCTCACTGGCCACATCAACTTGGGCCCAGCCTGGAAATGGCACCCGAAACACACCTCGCTCTGGCTGGCAGTTGGCCTTGCTTTGCTCTCACCTTCTGTGGACCCCATTCATCACTCCCGGGCTTCCTTTGGCTTCTGAAAATTAATTATCAGTGATTTGTTAAGTTCATTAGTTCTGCCTCTCAACGGCATGGAAGGCCTGCCATCTGGACGCGCGTTTTCATTTCCATGTGTGCTGTTTTGTAATTACATAGTAAACCTTGTGGCCCTGCAAAGCCATGCCAAAAGCACTCAGCTCACCCCTCCTCTCTAGACCTAAAGTCTCCTCATCAGTATATGTGGGTTTGTCCCCAAGGGTCTCAGGGTTGTCATGCCTCAATCACATGCAAATTCCACTGGCTTTCCCCTCCTAGGGCTTACAATGCTCTCTGAGAGCCAAATCCTGGGTAGACGCTGATCATGCCCATGTCTGATTTAAGCCTTCATCGGCTCTATGTGGTCATTATTATCAAACCAGTCTACAGAGGCAGAAACTGAAGCTCATACAGGGAAGAAACTAAAATCACAACACAACTGTAAGGCATACAGCAAGATTTATACCTAAGTCCTGAGTGCACACCAGGAAATTCTCAGACTGAGTACAGCGTGCTGAAGCAAGGCCTCTAGGACAGAGCATCCAAGTGTGGGTCTTACTCAAGTTCCGATTCCTACCCGCCATCGAGATACAGGTAGACCCCAGAGCTGTCCTGTCTGCTCAGTACATGGAAGTTAGCTATTTGATGACCAATAGATATCTAGATTGTCACCCTAACCCCAAGAAAGGTCTCCCAAGGCAGGTGCCTACAGGACTTACCACACTCACTTTGTCAGTAGAGAGTTGATACACAGTGGCTAAAGCACTGCTCAAGATCACCTGGTTAGGAAGATTGAGGGTATCCAGAGGCATATAGTGGAGGGACACCATCTAACCCAGAAATGTATGAAAGAAGGACTTATGTTTCAACTGAGACCCACAGGACAAAGAAATGGCTCAGAGGAGGAGAGAGAGTGAATGTGTGTGTGTGTGTGTGTGTATGTGTGTGTGTGTGTGTGTGTGTGTGTGTGTGTGTGAGAGAGAGAGAGAGAGAGAGAGAGAGAGAGAGAGAATGTATGAAAGTGTGTCTATGTGAGCGTGTGTGTGTGTGTGTGTGTGTGTGAGAGAGAGAGAGAGAGAGAGAGAGAAAGAGAGAGAGAGAGGGAGAGAATGTATGAAAGTGTGTCTATGTGAGCGTGTGTGTGTGTGTGTGTGTGTGTGAGAGAGAGAGAGAGGGAGAGAATGTATGAAAGTGTGTCTATGTGAGCGTGTGTGTGTGTGTGTGTGTGTGAGAGAGAGAGAGAGAGAGAGAGAAAGAGAGAGAGAGAGGGAGAGAA
>JADRCD010196172.1:1363-27322 GCA_019843815.1 Montemys delectorum | reverse complement strand
AAAAAAAAAAAGAATGGGGGAAAATCTGCTCTACAAAAGGTATTTCCTCCAAAACAATTTAGGCTTAAATGACTCCTCAAGAAACACTAATCCTGTATAAGTTAATCTACAAAGTTCCTGTTGTCCTTTTGTGAAGAAAAATATTGGGAAGGTCTCAGTTCCCTATGAGATTTGTAAACTCCACTACCTACTTTTCAACCCCACTCACAATATCCCTTCACCCATGGCTAACAGGTAAACTGAGGTGTATTTCTTCATCTCTCAGTGTGATCATGCCCTACTGCAGCATGGGCGGGCTTGTCAGAAATGTCATAGTGGCACCCACTAGCAAGTTAGCTATGGAAAATGAGGAAAAATGAAGAAGAGCACCAATGGAGACGGCAAGTCCCTTGATGGTTATTGGTCTTAATGATGCTATAAAAATGATGTCCACTTTTACCAGGAATAATTTATATTCTGAATTAAATGAGGACATGTATGTATAAATCCATTCTATAAAAGTTAATTTTCCATCTAGATGTGCTGATGACTCAAAGCCGGCATACCTTTACCGTTTGTTAATTATTGCGGGATGGTTTAACACTATTTTCCAAATCAGCATGCATGCATAAAATGACTGCAATCCAATTTGACACATTATTAGTGATGATTATTGTCATAGATAAATTAGATTGAACAGAAAATAACCTTCATCCTTAGCATGTTTTAGCTCTCAGAATTAATGTGATTTGGTGAACACATATAAATAAAGATCTGATGAGTCCCTGCTGACGGCAGGGCCTGCCGCTGCTGGAGTGTATCAATTTCATGCAGATGATGAATTCCTTAAGCATTCAACGATAATCATGCTTGATTTGACAAGACTTTCTCATGCTATTTTAGGGCCTTAATTTTCTGTGAAGTTCTGTCAAGTGCTCATCAAGCACCCACTTATCTCCCATATCGTACCCCGGCAGCCAATCACAAGGTTGCCTAACAGGTACAGCTACAAGGGCTGGCCCATTAATATTCAAGTCACCTGACTGTCCAAGGAGAGAAACCAATCAATAGCTGATTAACATTCAGATCACATGACTCCCGAGGAGAGTAAATGAGTTACACAGTAAGACATCAAACAAATTTTCATCTTGAAAGAGTGATTGCTTTTTCTGCTGCTGTGATGTTTGTCAAATTCGCTCTAGCCTTGTCCAATTAAGCTCCATGAGCTGAATTAATAACGAGGATCTGTGAGCAACATGCCAGTGTGAGAGCTGCGAGTAGCTATGGAATAAGACCTGCTAAAGAAATTCCTAGAATGATTGAAAAATCACATCTGGATAACTGGAATAATTGCTTTTGCAATTCTGATGCAGCTTTGTAAGCTCCTGTGCAAAGTGCGAACTGCTGGATGCTGGGATATGGTGCTGAGCTGGGGTTATGCTTCAAAGATGGATGTGGGCTCAAGTTCAGAGTGACTGTTAAAGGCATTATACAAATACATGTTAATTGGATTATTGTTTCTGACCATAGAATCAATTTTATTTGCATACTTGATTATGCTCTGGGGTTTATAGAGATATAATCACAAGATGATTACCTGATTCTCAGAAAAGGAGAAGATGTGCCTGTCCTTCACTGTTATTCCAGGTGAAGAAAGGACAGAGTCAGTTTCTCCTAGAATATGTGTGTCAGGGTTCTTATGGGTGACTCATTTTATTAACTTTAGGAAATCAGTAAATTAAATTGGTTTTATTATCTAAAAGGTAGACGGAAACATAATGGTGAATTCCAGGAAAAAGCAGGCACTGTCTCAGTGCTGATAGCCAAGGACAGCTTTCTTGAAGTTTCAGGGAAGTTCTACTCAGTCACTGTATCAGCTGCACCTCACTGCAGATCCACTGTTAACTTTGGTGACATGTTTAGAATAGAGATCCTACGACTAAGAAATCTTTCATTCCTCCCCTAAAGGGAGTAAGATCTGACTACTGGTTTATTGGAATTATCAAAGACTGTCAAATCCCACTCAATAAGTTCCAGCATGAAATTAGCTAAATTCCCAAAGGCCTTTCTGAAACAATATAGTCAAATAAAAGGTGTTAGGGCTGCTGGAAAGAGTGTTAAAAGCAGTTATAGTGAGAAGAAATCAATCTGACTGTGTCAGGAGGCAATGCCTATGCATGCAGTTAATAACTCTCTTAATGGGACTTCTTGGCTTGGTGATTCCCGTACAGAGAGGAAAGTGGGGTGTGGAATACAGGGTGGGCAAAGGGCCATAAGTCAATTCCCAGCACTGTTAGTCAAGGGTAGAAATTTCAAAGAGAGAAGCCATGAATTTAAAGTCCCAGCAAGCAGAGGAAGGAGAGATGAATACTGCATTTAGCTGGGAGGAGGGGACGAAGGTGGAAAAGGAAGGCTTGCTAGTCCAAACTGGACTGTCACAATGTAATTAAAACTGACTACGTTTCAAGAACAAGAGACTCCATTTCCCAAGAGCTGTTTGCTTCAGATTAGACCTGAAGAAGGACATCTTGTAGAAGTGTTTAGTTTTTGTTTTTTTGTTTGTTTGTTTTGTTTTTGTTGTTTAAAAAGCACAAGTTGGGGATCCCAACTGCTAATGCTCAAATCCAATCTTAGACACTTATGAAAACTCTCTAAGCTGATCTGAAAAGGCTCAGTGCCCAAGGTAAATTAAGTTTAGCGGATAGTCTTTTGAATGTTTAATCTGCAGCTCAGCCTGAAACTCTCTGAACACTGAACATCCGCCCATACGCAGCAATGGAGCCCATTCTGAGAAGCACCCCACTTCCTGATACTTAAGACCCATGGAAGGGAAGGTGGCTCCAGGTTGTTCTCAGTCAGCTTAGAGGGCTCTGTAGAAAAAGATTACTCCACTTTCTGCATAACTTTACATAATTAATAGTTTTCCAAGCACACTATTGTTTGCTTTAATTGTTGTTTCAACAGCTGTTTTCATTAAATTGTAAAACCCGCTGTGTCTAATCCTTTGAGCCCCAATATTGACAAGAAGAAAGGCCCCTGAGCTGCTCTGGGGGAAGAGATCGGTGCCAAGCTGGGACACCATCATGAAGTTACTTGAAAAATAAGGCCTTCACTGGGGCTGGTTGTGTTGCTAATCCATTAGGCTTTTCAAAAGAACCATGCCCTGCACCCTTATGGCTAAATTGACCCAACAACCAATCAATGCCTTTATTTGCTGAGTGGCTGCCCTGAAGGGTCTTACAGCTAGGTCCAAGCTGTAATCAAAGCCTCCATCAGTACTGGGGCCCAGATGACACACATAGCCAAACTTTGAACGTGGCTGGCCCGGGGCCAGTCACACCATTTTGAAGATACAAAGAGGCTGTGTTGCGCGATGGAATTCATTTTCTTGTTTACTTCCTCCAGAAACAAGAGCATCATCAGCAGGCCCAGTGCTTCGGATCAGACCACGGAGTTGTTGACAGAAGCTTGGCGTGGTTCGCCAGCTTTCCACATGAAATGCTGGCTTTCTTCTCATACACCCCCTACTGTTTGTATCTCTGCCAATTGTAGCACATCAGAGCAGCCATTGAGATAATGACCGTGAAGTCTCTCGATACACTTTGATGAAGTGTAACATTTTTTTTTTAAAGGATTTCTGTCGGTGCCAGAATGATGGAGACAGCTGACTAAAAATCTCCCCATCAAAATCAAGGCTGATGAACAGCAGGCAGAGTCATAGCCATCCACAGAGAAGACAGGGGAACACGCAGCCAAAACATCCCTTCCCTGTCTCTTTGCCACAGTCTTTGCTTTAGAAGTACCTTTGTTTCAAGATGAATATATGTCAGTTGCTACTTCAATCGCCAGCATTTTAAAATTCTTTTTTTTGTTTCCTTCTATCAAAGCCCAGAAAATTGCAGAGCCAGATCTCTTTCAGCCAGTTCCTTATTTAATGATTTGGAAAATAAGCCCTGGTTAACAACTTTCTCTCAGTTGGGAGAAAGAGCAATACTTCTCAGGCTCCAGTCAGAGACTGACCCCAGACGTGGGCCATTTTGGATTTCTTTACTTTGGCCAGGATTAAGAATAGGTTAAACAAAAGTTGTTCTGACCAGACAGGAGCAAAATTAAGCTGCTGAGAACATAGATGAAGACTGAGCTTCTTTGGATTAAAAAAAAAAAATGTCTTTACTTTATCAGTCATCATTATCTTACATTTATTGAGCACTCGCACTCATTCAGGGGCAGGGCCAAATGAGACAGGTTAGGAAAATGAAGGTTCAAAGGAGGAAGCTGAGTTTGGTCATTTTACCAAACTCCAAAGATCTGGAGTTAGTTCTATTGAGTAGCTGCTCAGATTAACTGTCTCTGTGGATATCCTGATGACCATGTAGTGAGCACACCTACAGTTTACTAAACGGTAAGAGAAGGCAGAGAAGATAAGAATGATTTGTGGTTTAATCGGTAAGGGCAAGAATCAGATAGCTTGAATTCATGGGTTGCCTTTCTTAAGGGTCAGCATCCTGTTCTGCAAGTCAAAATGTGTCAACACTCAGAAAGTAGGGTCAAGGATGAGAGAAGCTGCGGGGAGGTTTGGGAATCTCAGTCTCACTCAGCTTCCTGCTCTAATGTGCCCCACCCTGGGGAAGACTTGCAGGCTACAAAGGCTGGGATTGTCAGAATGGCACCATTCAAAAGCTGTCTATGCTTAATTGAGTAAGTTTATGGAGAAAGGAGATTGCAATTCGATTTTCTTTAGAATTTTGCCTCTACATAGTAATCCATATTTCTGGGAACAACAAAGTACGTCAGAGCAGGGAGGATAGAAAATTCTAAATAGAATGAGGATAAACAAAGTCAGGGGTATGGAAATCATAACAACAACAACAACAATAATAATAATAATAAATAATAAATAATAATAATAACAACCCTTGTACTTGGTTCGGGCTTTATTGCTCATACTTATAATTCTAGTCATTGAGAGTCTGAGGTGGGAGGATTGCTATGAATTCCACAACTGCCTGGGCTACAGGGTGAACCTGTGGGGTCCTGTCACTGGAAACATAACAAAACAGCAAAATGTATGTCCTTGAATGTGGAAATGAGATGCCTAAGTACAGCCTTTATTGTGACATCAGAACAAAGGTGGTGGGCTAGATCTGTGCACACGCTCTAAAGGGTAATCTACAACTTGCACTACCTTTTTCCAAAGAAAGTGTATTTCAGGACATGAGGCAGCCTCATCCCAGTTTGCACTTAGAGTTAATTTTATCATTTATTTAGATTTTTAAAAGGATATTACCTCAAATACAAGTTTTGCCATGGTAAGCCAAATACATCATTTCCGCCTTTACCTTGTTTTTCTGAAATATCTGCCATGGTTATTGCTCTAGTTGGATTTTTGTTGCTGTGATCAAATACTGATCGAAACTAATTTCGAGGTAGGAAAAGTTCTGTTCGTTTTTTGCTTTTCTTTTTTGTTTTGGAGCCTGTCATCTAGGGAAGTCAAAGAAGGAAATCAAGACAAGAACTTGGGGACAAGAACTGAAGCATTTCAGTCAATGGATGAATACTATTATTGGCTTGCTCTCCCTGACTTTCTCAGTTACTTTCTCATACACCCCAGGTCCTTCCTAGGATAGATAGTGTGTAGTTCACTAGGTCCTCATACATCAGTTAGCAATCAAGAAAATGTCCCATAGATACTCCTACAGTTAATCCTATGGACAAAATTATTCATTTGAGGGTCCCTCTTCTCAGGTGTATCAAATTGATAATTGGAAGCTAACTATGACAGGAACAAAAAACTGATTAGCATATATTGTGTGGTAGATTGCCTCTAAAACGACTTCTCACAATTCCTGCCTGTTTTAAGCCATCCCCTTTATGTTTCTCTGCCTCTGAGCCTGTGTTGATCTTAGTGAATCTAAGCCAAAAGTCATGGGATTTTATTTTAACATGAAGAACAAAGACTAGATCCTGTTTTGGTCCTGCTGCTTTTATCTATTTGATGTGTATTTTCATGCCATTCTTTCTTTCTTCCCTTTTTCTCTCCTCCTCTATGTGTCTGATGGTTTCATCCCAGTCACCAGGAAAGTTAGCTCAAGCTATCCAGCCAGAGAGGATGCAGAGTTTGAGAGGCTGTGTAGAGCATAGCAAAGGCAGTTCTATGGAGGGTGCATGTAATTAAGATTCTCTATAGACACTTTCAACAATGGAGTTCTGAAATGACATCTCCAGGGACATCTAGATGTTAATTCTCTTCTTAGTAACCCTGATATTGAACCATCCACTTAAACTTGCGTCTCCCTTTTTAAGCCACAAAGCAATTTTATGTGTGTATATATCTATAGTTTGGTTTTTGAGACAGCCTCCCACGGTGTAGTAAATAGTGCATTCAACTTCCCTTGACCCACAGTCTCTGATAGAGACTTTGATAGAGACATTGGGATTTTCGTGGGCCCCAAGTTTTCAAAGGTTTCTGAGGCCCAGCTAAACTTCTTTGAGCCAGTGGGATCAGATCAGTCAAGAGGGTACTTAGCCTAAGTCCTTTGTAAATGACTCATCCTAGCCCAGAGCTCAGCCTTAGCTATTTTCTGGGAGAACTAGCTATACTTAGGAAATAAGAAAGCTATTAATATATGTTTGCCTCCAACTCCTCCCCTCAGAGAGCAAGTGTCTATGCAGAAGAGGACACAGAACAATTGTAATAGCCAGAAGGAATGGATGCCTCCATGGAAATGCTGTCTTCCAGACACAACCGGAATGACACACATATGCTCTCACAGAGAGAGGCTGTGGTAGCATGCACAAGATCTGCACAGGTTCAAGCCCCAAAGGATCCCAGTACTGAGAGGAGGAAGTAGACACTGGCTCCTAACTGTAACTAACAACCTATCTGTAGTTGATGGCTGCTTGCAAAAGGAAAAGTCATTTTCATCAGTGACATTCCATTGAGTATATTAATCACACTTAAGAGTGGAAAAAAAGACAGCATTTTTCAACAAATGGTGCTGATATAACTAGCAGTCTGCATGTAGAAAAATGACCCAGATTTATCATCATCTTGCACAAAGTTCAAGTCCAAATGGATCAAGGACTTCCAGATTAAACCACAAATGCTGAATCTAATAGAAGAGAATGTGGGAAAGAGCCCTTAACACATTGGCACAGGGGAAAATCTCCTGAACAGAACACCAATGGCTCAGGCTCTAAGATTAACTGTATGTTCTGTACTCAAACCACATGGTATCTTCAGCAATTGGAATCTTACCATGTGGTTCTGATGGAAAATACAATAGTGGAAATAGCCTATTTGTTTTGGAAACATCATATACCTTCCTAGAAATCAGCACATGGAGAGGTAACCTATTTCTGGCACAGGGATTATCATTTAATAACTTTATCAGTCTAGAAACAGATTAATCCACCTATGTAGTATATCTTCACTCAACTCTTTTTATTTTAATTAGGATATATATATATATATATATATATATATATATATCATATGGTCAGCATGTCCCCCCATATACCATCCTACCCTTCTTATTTTTACCCCTCATTTGTTTCACTAGACAGTTTTTACTTCTGTTTCCATGTTATACATACGTACATACATACATACATACAAACATACATATATACATGCATACATCATTTTATGTATCCATAAAACCAATGTGCTACTAAAACACAGTACCGTTATCTTTCTGAGACTGGCCCAATTCATTTAATATGGTTATCTCTAGTTGCATTCGTTTTCCTCCAATAATACATCACTACAAAACAAAATCCCTTGAAATTTAGTAAGTAAAGCAATAAACCAAAGCTCAGCCAGGATTCTTGTGAGTTAGAGCAGAGATCACAGTGAGGTTCTTGATGTCAGCTTGTCTTCGATGCGGCATGTGGGTCAGCCAAGTCTGAGTTTGAGCCCAAACCTTGTCATTAGTACCTGCGAGCGTCTACTGTTCTGTTTCCCTTCCTCGTTTATAAAAGGCATATGTTATTAGTGCTTGCCTTAGTATTGTCGAGAAAATATGCAATACATAAAGTTAGAAAAATATTGCTTAGAACACAGCAAACACAAAATAAGTATTGAATTGTTTTCCTTTTGCATCCTGACCACTGTTGTGTGCTCAGCACAGTTTCATAAGTTTTGCAGGACGGTGGTTCTCAATATGTGGGTTGCAACAAATGACTCTTGCACAAGGGTCACATATTAGTTATTTGGCATATCAGATATTTATAGTATGATTCATAACACTAATAGAATTACAGTTATGAAGTAGCAACAGAAATAATTTTATGATTGGGGGTTACCATCTCAGAGGAACTGTATTAAAGACTTATCATTCTGGGAAAGTTGAAAACCATTGTAAAAGATGTTTTACTTGAGCAACTGTATTGTTTTTGACTTTATAGGTCTTGGGATGAACCTTATTCCTTCCATCATAAACTAAGGTGCTTCAATTTACATAGGATGCATGGAAATGGGTCAGCATCTTCATAGTGGCTCTGAGGTCTGTTTAAATTTAGCTTTAGTGAACATTCACAATACGTTTTGTCCAAGACATAGTATACCCAGTAGAAGAAAAATAAATCCACCTATAGTGTGGAATACAAACTGGATTTGGACCTTGTTACCATCAGTCTTGAAACAATCCTCCCCATTGCAAAGGAGCTAAGACATGGCTACCGACACTACGGACAGAGAGTATATCATTCTTGGGCAGTTACTAAAAATGTCTTGTCAGAGCATCTCACAACACACTCGACAGAAACCAAGACTCCATTACAGTATCAGGAAAATGTCTGTATTTTTAAAGCAAATCCATCAATAAGAACTAAAGTCAGTTCTGCAGGTGGAGCTATGACTTTGTCCAAGCAAATATTCTGATGCAAACAGGTGGCCTTTCCCAAGTACAATCAATCTGCTGACCACTTTTGCAGACACTTTATTTTGATATATAGTCTCATGTAACCCAGGGTGACCTTGAACATGGAATGTAAGAGGAGATGAGTTCGTATCTCCCAAGTGATGGAGTATCAGATGTGTGTCACCATTTTGCTTCTCAAGAACATGTTGAATGTATAAGTATTATCTTTATTTTGAAAATGCTACCAGTTCAGTACCTCTTAAAAAGATGGTACAAGGGGAAAATGAAGCTGGGTGTTTCGATTCGTTGTTTTTCTGCTGCTGTGATACAACGCTACCAAAAGGCAATTTAAGGAAGAACCACAGACAGAGATAACCATATTTTCGACCTTAAATATGAAGCAGAGAGAGTGAACTGAAAGTGGAGGAGGACTCTTAAACCCTCAAAGCCCACCCCTAGTGACGTACTTCTTCCAGAAAGTCCACTCGTCCTAAAGGTTCCATACCATTTCCTAAATAGTGCCACTAACTAGGGACACATACCTGGGACTATGCGGGATATTTCTTACTTAAACTACTGCAGTGGTCAATGCAGAAGATTTGGAAAAGCTGTGTGACATGGCAAGAGGAAAAACCTATGCAGGAACTCAGTCTTTTAGCTGGTACGGGGGAGGAAATGCACATTCCTATCTTACTTTCACTGTGACTCATGTAACAAAATAATGATGTGATATATTGCTTACTCACATGCACACACACATGGACACACACATGGACACACACACCACCACCACCACCACCACCAAGGGTTCTCATTTGTAGCTCCTCATTGTCATAAGTCTTGAGATTGTGTCTGTCTACTCACTGTTGCTGGGGCCAATCCACCACTCATCAGTTTGATGTACATAGTTTGATGTCAATATGTAAATGAACTGTTGTATTCTTTATTTCACAAGGCTGCTGGGACTTTTAAATGAGGTCATTTCTAAAGCAGCACAGTTTCTCGCACTTAGTAAATGCTTAATAAACAGCGACAGCAAGACTACAGCTACAGTCACCCGTATCCTTCCACGGTGAACATTTTTCCAGGTTTAATTGGGGTATAGCACTCTATAAATTTACCCCCTAAGGCACTGTGGTAGACTCAGCCTGTAGAAAAAATATTTAGCATAATAAAATGTTCATTTTGTGCCAGGTTAAGGGCTGTTACAACAGGACCAATCCTCAGCATAGGAAGAGGTGGTGGAGTTAGCACCCCTGAGCTGGAATTTTGGAGGCCACTCTTCCCTGAATAGACCTTTCCAGACTTCTCTTTGCCTCATTTCCTCTCCCATGTCTGTAAGTGAAGCAGGAGCAATGTGTTTTTATTCTTGTATGTACTTATATGCTGATTTTCATCGACCAAAAAGTAATGAGTTTAAAAGTGCAATTATTTTGTCATTAAATGTTCTTCCCAACTCCCCAAACTGCTTGGCACTCAACCAAAGGAAACACACTCCCCTTTTGCCCAGAGCATTTAAAACTCAGAGGAAACAGGTATGTTTAGTCTGTTTCACAGCATCCTTCAATGGGGATAAGTGCACAGGGTTCAGAGAACCTGAAACAGTGCAAAGTAGCAAAATGACTGAATGAAAAAGGATGGGGATGAAAGTTAATAGGAAAGAAACTGAAGCCACAGAACAAGCCCAGTGTTCATATCCAGAAGATAGCATTGACCTTGGGCTTCAGAATGGGAACAAAGTCACTACACACTAATCACCCTCTCTGCAAGGGCCAACTACAAAATTTCTCCCAGTAATTACATTTTGAATGATTCAATACAGTAGGAACTTCAGGTCTATGCTGTCGGGTGTGATATTCACTGAGCATTTACCATGTGCTCTGCTTCTGTGACATTAACAGAGGTGAAATTTTTCTTATTTTTTTTTTTTGACACAGGGTCATTCTGTGTAGCTTAGAGTGGCTTAAACTTGTGATCCTCCCACCTCTGCCTCCTGTGTACTGGGAAAACATGTGTAAACTACCATGTCTGTCTGGGATTCTTGACTCTAAGAAAAACAAGTATGACCTAGGCACAGTTTTCATTGTAACTGAAAAGACAGAGGGCCTGTGATGTCAGGGAGCATCCAGTGAGGAGATGATTGAGCGAAGATCAAACACTAGCAGGTGGACACCAGAGCCATCTGATCCTTTATCAGTAGGCCAGGTTTTTAAATATCTTTTAAAAATTTTTTCCTGGTGTAAAATTTCCTTCTGTCTATTCTCCTTCCTTACCTTTCTCTTCTGCCTGTTTTTCTTTTTGTGACTTTTCCCCAAAGTCAGTTCACTTTTACAAGTGATGCTATTTGCAGCTCCACTTTCGATGCGACCACAGAGCTGGTGACTTTTGTCGAGTCATATGCTATTCTGTGGCAAATTCAGGGTGATCAGTACTAGCTGACCACAGAAAACCCAGGGAACCATTTATACTAGGTCTCTGTTGCCATTAAAATGACATTTGCCCCATAAAGACAAAAAAATAAGCAAGAACACAAATATGCACACATAATTTCAGATAGTACTATGCTTCATCACGTTCACAAGACACTGGGATAGAATACTGAATGCTTTGGGAGGGACTGATATTTTAGGTAGGGAAGCAAGAAAAGGTGCCCAGACAGAGGGGATACTTGAGATGTAATCCACAAGAGGAGGAAAAGTCCCTTAAAAATCTTTGTGCATTAGAATTGTGGAATAAATGAGCTGCCCAAAGCTGCCAGAGGTATCATGTCTGTAGTAATTCATTTTATATCTTTTCTGACATCTCTAAAATATTTCTGAGACCCCTAATTTATTGCCTCTCCATGGGCGTTGCTAATACTTGACAGTGGTGCTCTGAGAAATATTAGGTAAGTAAGTGTGAAGAGCTATATAAATGCTAAATAATGAGCACGGTAATAACCCTTTCTTCAGGTAGACATTGGGATAGGCAGCTCACACTTGGATGCCCTAGCAAATGTGGAAATCAATACCACAGCATCCTGCCCACACCATCCTTTAAAATAGAAAAAATAAATGAGCCGATGATCATGATATTCAAAGTGGTTAGCGATCAAATAACTGTCTTGAGGGGAAGCTGGTGTGTGAAGTGTGAAATGGAGGCAGCAACTAGCAGCACATTGCAGCACAGGGCAAGCACAGGACTGCAGCTAGGTGCACAGCTGCTTACCGGTACCCATGCTGCCTGTTCCA
Source organism: Montemys delectorum (assembly GCA_019843815.1). NCBI lineage: Eukaryota > Metazoa > Chordata > Mammalia > Rodentia > Muridae > Montemys > Montemys delectorum. Next base: position 15,249 of record JADRCD010196172.1, on the reverse strand, counting down.
GGGTAGGAACTGTGCCCTCATCAGGACAAGGCCCTCCCACCACCCAATGTATTAGCAGGCAGAGAGTGGAACCTGAAAGAGCTGGATCAGCAGTACCTTTTGCCAGCAGTCCCATCTGGCCTTCTTGGCCCTGGTTGGTATTCCCTGGGGTTGGGGCGGTGGGATTGAGATGCCAGTACAAAAGGCCTCTCCTTGGAAGGGCACCAGGGAAGTAGGGAGGGAGCAGAGAGCGGGGATGAATGCTGCACCTTTTACTAGCATGAACAATTCTGGGGCCTAAACTTGGGTCCTAAGCCTCCCTCTACCCTGTGATGGATGAGTCTTTCTCTAGCTGTACTTCTTTACAGTTTTCCCTCAAAATTTTATGGCACCCAAATTACATTTCTTTCAATGAGTCCTATCACCTTTTTGATGTTAATGTTCATGTGCACAAACAATCTTTCTGCTTTCACCTGAGAGGAGCAATTTCATAGTTTGATGATATAGACACAGTTGCTGCCCACTCACCCCACACACCACACGTATATACTATGTCCATATCCATACTACATCACACACACACACACACACACACACACACACACACACACACACCACAAACATTCATACCACCTCCTGTTCACATACACACACACCAAACACACATATACCTACTGTACCACAGATATACATATCACATGACACAATACACATTCATAGAAATATCTACAAAGACCCTGTAGAGTATGGGCTGTATAGCAGAAAATTTATTGCCCTATTTTGTCTAAAAACAAGAAAGTAAAATAAATTAATCGGTGATTCAGTATTTGAAAACTGATACTTGATGTAGCTTCTGGTTGACTAAAGGAGTCACTTGTCTGTGGGGACAGGCAATGTGAATGTACTGCAATAATCATGAAGGTTTTCTAGGGCTTGATGAGTATACCTTTTGAGGTCTGGCTAAAAGTTAGAAGAACAAATTTAAAAAGAATATGTCAAGATAATTCTAGTCTTTAGGAAGTTATGATTTAAATCAGATGAAGTGGAGTAAAGAGAATCAAAAACATGTAACTGATTCTATACCAAATGGAACAAGTTTAAAATGCTCTGCTCTATGATGAGGCTCTATTAATACTCTTTGGACCCATGTTCCATGTGACATGAGAAATGCTCAGTGGCCTTCTTGCTGGTAAGTCAGTCCTGATGCTCATTCCGGTGTCCTAGGCTGCTTGGACTAGAGTGGTTGTTCAGGTTTCTGATCCCAGAAAGTCCACTTGTCTTACAGTCCAGTCAGCCCGAACTAGGCTGATTTGTTTGCAGTCACACCTCCACAGGTTTAAGACTGGTTGGTGATTTTAATTGACTATCAATAGGTGGGAAGAAACCTAATGAAGAAGGACGTTATTTCCTCAAGTCCCATGCTCTTCATGAAGATAACCCATCCTGACAAAATACAGAATCAAAACTCAGGAAGTGGTCCCTGGTTATTATTTTGAACCTTTTGTTTTATGGAAGTCTTGTACTTTCCCTCTCCTCCCTGTCAAGTCTCTCTTTACTTGACTTTTCCTTCTTCATATTATCTCCTGGGTCCCTGGTTCTGTTGCTCCATCCTGTGGACTAATGGTTACTTTTGCACTGCCCAGTCTTTCATTTTTGACACTCCCTTGAAAATGGGCTCTGCTTGTGGTCAGACTTCACAGAATTTTGATCCGGCTCAGGCAAGTTTATAATCACAAGATCCTTATGCAGTTTGGCTCACTTCCATGGCCCTGGGGGATTAAAACTTAGTTCTCATGGTTGGGTGAGGGTGAAAGAAAGGATCAGGTGAGGAAATGGGAAGATAATGTGTCTCAACCTAAGCTAAACAGGGACCAAGTTTCTTTTGCTGTCTCATCTCTGTTCTTCCATTCCTTCTTTGTCATATCCTCCTCTCATCTCATCTTATCTCTGCCTTTCTCATACTTTCTTATAGCCTCTAAACTAGTTTATCTTTATCTGGTAGCTCTTTGGATGATGTGAGAATGAGAACCAATGACATCCATTAATAAGCAATTGAAAAACATGAAAACATTCCTGAGTTGCTAATGCCTTTATAGCAGCTAGGAAACTTCTGAATCTGGGAAAATGTTCTGATTTGTTTGAGAATCAATTGGTATGGAAATCAATATATATTTGTTGAATAAATTAAAGAATGAATAAATAGAAATTCTTAAATGTAGTTCTGTATCATTGTATCTGGTACCTCAAATATTTGTTTTAAATTTATTTGTTTGCCTGTTTACTCATTTATTTATGTATTTGTGACAGGACACATATGTAGAGGTCAAAGGATGACTTGTGACGGTCAGATGTTGTCTTATACCATGGGGACTGTGAACCTTGAACTTAGGCCACCAAGCTTGGAGGCAAGTAGCCTTGCATGTTGAAATGTACACCAGCCATGTATTCAGGCACTTGTAGTAGTAATACAACATAGTTTTTCATCTATACAATGAACCTTTTCATACAGTAATTCTTCAGAGACTGCCTTTCTATTGGTTAAATTTATGCTTTGGTAATTTCATGCATACAAATTCTGCTTACTCTCACTGCAGTCTCTCCTATTTATCTCCCACTCTAGTTATTTTCCCCTCCTCCCTACAAATCCCCTATACATATTCATGGTTTTTGTTTTGTTTTGAGGTGCTGGGCCATCTATGTGGCTATGCGTTTGGAACTGTCCACTAGAGTCTTATGGGATCACAGTTTGATACATAACTGTCTTAGTCAGGGTTTCTATTCCTGCACAAACATCATGACCAAGAAGCAAGTTGGGGAGGAAAGGGTTTATTCAGCTCACTTCCAGATGGCTGTTCATCACCAGAGGAAGTCAGGACTGGAACTCAAGCAGGTCAGGAAGCAGGAGCTGATGCAGAGGCCATGGAGGGATGTTCCTTACTGGCTTGCTTTTCCTGGCTTGCTCAGCCTGCTCTCTTATAGAACCCAAGACTTCCAGCCCAGAGTTGGCACCACCCACAAGGAGCCCTACCCCCTTGATCACTAATTGAGAAAATGCTCCACAGCTGGATCTCATGGAGGCACTTCCCCAACTGAAGCTCCCTTCTCTGTGACAACTGCAGCCTGTGTCAAGTTGACACACAAAACTAGCCAGTACAATTGATCCCTTGTCAACTTGACACGCAAACCCATCACTATTAAGCCTCAGCCCTTATGTTCTTATTCACCCCCAAGACCTAAAGTCCCACAGTCTTTACATATTAAAATTCCAATCAATTTAAAATGTCCAATATCTTTTAAAATTCAAAGTCTCTTAACTGTGGGCTCTACTAAAATACATTCTTCCTTCAAGAGGGAAAAATATCAAGGCACAGTCACAATCAAAAGCAAAACCAATGTCTGGAATCTAACTCACGATCTTCTGGGCTCCGTTAAGGGCTTTGGTCACTTCTTCAGCTCTGCCCTTTGTAGCATACATCTTGTCTTCTGGGCTCCGGATGCCTGTACTCCATTGCTGCTGCTGTTCTTGGTGATCATTGCATGGTACTGGCATTCCCAAAACACTGCTGTAACTAGGCTTTACCAATAGCCTCTCAGACTGTCTTCACGGTACCAAGCCTCAACTCCTTTGCATGACACCTTCAGTCCTGGGCCATCAATTGCAAACTGAGTCTGCACCTTCACCAATGGCCTTTCATGGCCTCTCACTGTGCTGAGCCTCAGCTGTTCTCCATGACCCTTTCATGCTGTCAAAACCAGTACCATCTGAGTGACTCTTACACATTACCAAGTCCTGCTGCAGCACAAGGTACAACCTTGACTGTCTCTGGAACACAGCATCTTTGTGCTCTCAGAAAACACTTCCCAGAAGATGTCATCTCAATGATGCTGGTCTCTTCTTAATCACCGATAATTTCTTAGCTCCAGCTAACCAGCATCAATAGTCCCAGTAATGTAAAGTTTTCACTTTAGTAGTTCTGGTATCTTGTTAATCACAGCTGATACTTCAGCCAGAACCACAGAATCTTCACAATCAAAACAACATGGCCCTGATAAGAATCTTTAATCTTCCCTCTGAAATTTCACAAGCCAGGCCTCCATCTCTGCACTGTTCTCAACATGATCTTCCAAGCTCCTACAGAATATTCCACAGAGTTCTTAACAATCAGTGGCTCTTCTAGCTCAAAGTTCCAAAGTCCTTCCACAACCCTCCCCAAAACATGGTCAGGTTGTCACAGGAATACCCCACTATGCTGGTACCAATTTTTCTTAGTCAGGGTTTCTATTCCTGCACAAACATCATGACCAAGAAGCAAGTTGGGGAGGAAAGGGTTTGTTCAGCTTACTTCCACATGGCTGTTCATCACCAGAGGAAGTCAGGACTGGAACTCAAGCAGGTCAGGAAGCAGGAGCTGATGCAGAGGCCATGGAGGGATGTTCTTTACTGGCTTGCTTTTCCTGGCTTGCTCAGCCTGCTCTCTTATAGAACCCAAGACTTCCAGCCCAGGGTTGGCACCACCCACAAGGAGCCCTAACCCCTTGATCACTAATTGAGAAAATACCCCACAGCTGGATCTCATGGAGGCACTTCTCCAACTGAAGCTCCCTTCTCTGTGACAACTGCAGCCTGTGTCGTGTTGACACACAAAACTAGCCAGTACAATAACTGAAGACAATGACTGCTGATCCCTCTGAGTCTATCACTATCGAGTAATTCAGCAGGGAAAGGATCCATGATGTGACTATTTATAGGCCTGGTCTTGTGCAGGTCCAGTACAATCAATCTAAATATTGTAATAACATGATTGAAATGTCGGTATTTGCACCCCTTATTAGTCCTTTCTTTTGGCTCTTATATTTGTTTCTGCTTCCACAATGTTTTCTAACTCTTAGCAGAGGTGAGATGAACAGAAATGTCTTTTTAGAGATGAGCACTCAACTTTCACTTTTTTTGCCCAGCAGCTGAAAAAGCCACAAGTTTCCACATCTATTATTTTTCACTGGAAAAAGAACTTTCTCTGATTAAGGATGAGAGGTACACTGTCTATGAGTATAAATATAAATATTTAAAATGCAATTTGACACCATGTCAACTTATTTAAACAATGATGAGTTCCCACATAGGGCCTAGAACTGTAAGAATAATTTTTTTTTTGCAACCTACTTTTAATCCTTATTAAAATTATCAACCTCTCATCTAGCCTACTACCCAGCAGAGGTAGTGGAAGAGAAAATTTATTAAGATAAGGGGGAAGTGAACCTATTCAGTGAGATCTTTGGAAGCCAGCTCAATCTTCTTTCTCAGCAGTTCACTCCGGTAGCAAACACCAAGTATGATCCAGCAGCTGGAGACAGTCTGCAAGGCAAGCAGACACCGCTGTAGTTCAATCTTGAAGAAACCACAAGGCTCACTAACTGGCCTGAGGCAAGGCTGCAGGAACCTCACAAGCAGTTCTTGCACAAGTTTCCCGAATTACCACAAATTGAGCTCAACGACACTATCTAAGGTGAAATAATACATGTGTGATGCTAGCAAAGAATAGCGAGGCAGAGCAAATCAAACCGATGTTCACTGCTTCTTTCCTATTGGCTGTGGGGTCATATTTATACTCCTTCATCACAGATTCTTTCACATGTTGGCTGTATCAAAGCATCCTTTCAGTTGTGTCTGCTTTAGTAACATACCCTTTCACCTATGTGCCCCAGCAAAACATCATTTGAAATAATTAATTTTCCAAAGAAACTAGAAGTTTCCTTTTCATATGACATCGTCAGCCATGGGTATTTTAATAGGTATACATTGCCAGGCATATAGTCTTAGTTGGGGTTTTACTGCTGTGAACCAACACCATGACCAGCTCTTATAAAGACAACATTTAATTGGGGCTGGCGTACAGGTTCCGAGGTTCAGTCCATCATCATCAAGGCAGGAGCACGGCAGCAGCCAGGCTGGCAGAATGCAGCAAGAGTTGAAAGTTCTGCATCTTCATCTGAAGGCCACTAGGACTGGTTTCCAAGGAGCTAAGATGAGGGTCTTAAAGCCCATACCCATAGTGACACACTTCCTCCAACAAGGCCACAACTACTCCTACAAGGCCATACCTCCTAATAATGCCACTCCCTTGGCTGAGAATATTCAGACCATCACATCTCTCCTATAGAGTGAGCCTCAAACTCACTATAAGATTAGAGTTTTTTTCTGATGGGGGGGGGTCTGAGTTACTTAACTCAGGATATTTTCTGGTTCCATCCATTTGCCTACAAAATTCATGATGTCCTTGTATTCCATGTGTAAATAAGCCACATTGTTTTGTATCCATTTTTTGGGGGTGAGAGAAATATGGGATGTTACCAGCTTCTGACTATTAAAAATAAGGGTACTATGAACATAGTGGAGAATATTTTCTTGTAGTATGGTAGAACATCTTTTGGGTATATGCCCAGGAGAGGTATAGCTGGGTCTTCAGGTAAGATTATTTCCAATTTTCTGAGGAACTGCCAGATAGATTTCCAGCATGGTTTTACCAGTTTGCAGTCCCACCAGCAATGGAAGAGTGTTCCTTTTTCTCCATATCCTCACCAGCATGTGCTCTCACTTGAGTTTTTGGTCTTAGCCATCCTTGTTGGTGTAAGGTGGAATCTTAGGATTGTTTTGATTTGCATTTTCCTGATGACTAAGGATGTTGAACATTTCTTTAAGTGCTTCTTGGCCATTGAAGGTTCCTCTGTTGAGAATTCTCTGTTTAGCTCTGTACCCCATTTTTAATTTTTTTCTTGTTTTGGAGTCTAACTTCTTGAGTTCTTTATATATTTTGGATATTAACCCTCAATATGATGTAGGGTTAGTAAAGATCTTTCCCAATCTGTAGGTTGCTGTTTTGTCCTATTGATAGAGTACTTTCAGAAACTTTTCAGTTTCATAGGTCCCATGTGTCAATCGTTGATCTTAGAGCCTGAGCCATTGGTGTTCTGTTCAGAAAATATTCCCCTGTGTCAATATGTTTGAGGCTATTTCCCACTTTCTTTTCTAATACATTTCGTGTATATGGTTTATGTTGCGGTTCTTGATCCACTTGGACTTGAGCTTTGTAGAAGATGATAGACTGGATCAATTTGCTGTCTACTACAAGCAGAATGCCAGTTAGACCAGCACCAATTGTTCAAGATGCTTTCTTGTTTCTACTATATGGTTTTGGCTTCTTTGTCAAAGATTTAGTTTTCATAGATGTGTGGATCTATTTCTGGGTCATCAATTCTATTCCATTGATCGAATTATCTGTCTCTGTACCAATACCCTGTGGATTTTTATCACTATTGCTCTGTAGTACTGCTTAAAGAAAGGGATGGTGATTCTGCCAGAAGTTCTTTTATTGTTGAGAATTGTTTTTCCTATCCTGGGTTTTTTTTTTCCATATGAAGTTGAGAATTGCTCTTTCCATGTCTGTGAAGAATTTTCTTGCAATTTTGATGGGCATTGCACTGAATCTGTAGATTGCTTTTGGTAAGATAGCCATTTTTACTCTGTTAATCCTACCAATTCATGTGCCTGAGAGATCTTTCTATCTTCTCAGGTCTACTTCGATTTTTTTCCTCAGAGGCTTGAAGTTCTTGTCAAACAAATCTTTCACTTGCTTGATTAGAGTTATACCAAGATATTTTTATTATTGTGATTATTGTGAAGGGTGTTTCCCAACTTTCTTTCTCAACCTGTTTATCGTTTATGTAAGAGAGGGTACTGTTTTGAGTTAATTTTATATTTAGTCACTTTGTTAAACTTGTTTATCAGCTGTAGAAGTTCTCTGGTAGAATTTTGGGAGTAGATTAAATACACTATCATATTATCTGCAAATAATGATACCTTGGCTTTTTTTTTCTTTCCAATTCATAGCCCTTTGATCTTATTTTGTTTTCTTATTGCTATAGCTAGAGTTTCATGTACTATATTGAGTTGATAGGAGAGAGTGGACAATCTTGTCTTGTCCCTGATTTTAGTGGTATTACTTCAAGTTTCTGTTCATTTAATTTGATGTTGGCTGTTGGTTTGGTGCATATTGCTTTTATTATGTTCATTTATGTGCCTTAAATTCCTTATTTATCCAAGTCTTTTAACATAAAAGGATGTTGTATTTCGTCAAATTTTCTTCAGCATCTAATGAGTTGGTCATGTGATTTTTTCTTTGTTTCTATAGTAGATTACGTTGATTGATTTCCATATATTGATCCATCCCTGCATCCCTCAGATGAAGTGAACTTGATAATACTGAATTATCATTTTGATGTATGCTTGGATTCATTTTGCAAAAATTTTATTATTTTTGCATTGATATTCATAAAAATTGATATTCACAAAATTGTTCTGAAGATTTTTCTTTTTTTCTTTTTTCTTTTATTAAATATTTTCTTTATTTACATGTCATACAATATCTCCTTTCCCAGTTTCCCCTCCAAAAAACCCCAAAAAACAAAAAACCAAAAAACCAAGAACAATAACAAACCCCTGTTCCCTCCCCACTCACCCTGCTCACCAACCCACCCTCTCCTGCTTACTGGCCCTGACATTCCCCTACACTGGGGCATAGAACCTTCACAGGGCCAAGGGCCTCTCCTCCCATTGATGACCAACTTGGCTATCCTTTACTATACATATGCTGCTGGAGAAATTAGTCCCACCATGTGTACTCTTTGGTTGGTGTTTTAGTCCCTGGGAGCTCTGAGGGTACTAGTTAGTTCATATCGTTGTTTGTCCTAAGGGGCTGCAAACCCTTCAGCTCCTTGGGTCCTTTCTCTAGCTCCTTTATTGGGGACCCTGTATTCAGTTCAATGGATGGTTGTGAGCATCTACTTCTGTATTAGTCAGGTACTGTCAGATCCTTTCAGGAGACAGCTATATCAGGCTGGAGTGTCCTTCCTTCAGTCTCTGCTCCATAGTTAGTCTCTGCAACTCCTTTCATGCGTATTTTGTTCCTTTTAAGAAGGAATCAAGTATCCACATTTTGGTCTTCCTTCTTCTTGAGTTTCTTGTGGTTTGTGAATTGTACTTTGTGTATTCCTATCTTCTGGACTCATATCCACTTATTAGAGAATGCATACCATGTGTGTTCTTCTGTGATTGGGTTACCTCACTCAGGATGATATTCTCCAGATCCGTACATTTCCCTAAGAATTTCATAAATTCATTGTTTTTAATAACTGAGTAGTACTCCATTGTGTAGATGTACCACACTTTCTGTATCCATTCCTCTGTTGAGGGACATCTGGGTTGTTTCCAGTTTCTGACTATTATAAATAAGGCTGCTATGAACATGGTGGAGCATGTGTCCTTATTACATGATGGAGCATCTTGAAGTTCTTTTTTTTTTTTTTTGGTTGGGTCTTAGTGTGGTTTAGGTATCATAATAACTGTGGTTTTATAAAATGTATTATGTAGAGTTCCTTCTGTTTCTATTTTGTGGAAGTTTGAGGAGGATATGCATTGTATGTATGCACTGTTAAGTGGATATTAGCCAAAAGTACAGAATATCCATGAATACCCACAGAACCTAAGGAATTTTACAAGAAGAAAAGCCCAGGTGAGAATGTTTTAATCCCACTTAGTAGAGTGAACAAAATAGTCATGGGAGGCAGAAGGAGAGAGGGAGGGACCTGGGGGGGGGGTAAGGTGGGGACAGGATCAGTTGTGGGTGGAGACAGGAGAAAAGCCCAGAAGGTTCAGGAGAATGAATGGAAAAATGCAGCTGCAGGGGGTGATGGGGCAGGAAAAATCTCTAGAATGCCCCAGGGAACTAGTATATGAGAGTCTCCCAGGACTCAATGAGGGTGATCTTAGCCAAAGTGACCAACAGTGGAGAGATGGAAGTGGAAGAGACTACCTCCCCTAGATAGTCAGGACTCCAGTGGAGGGATGGGGTCACTAACACACCTTCAAAATTTTTGACCCAGAATTGTTCCTGACTAAAATAAATGCAGTAACAAAATGAAGCAGAGTTTGAAGGAAAGGCCATCCAGTGACAGGTCCAACTTGGAATTTATTCCATGGGTGGGCACCAAACCCTGACACTATTCCTGATGCCATGTTGTGGTTGCAGACAGGAGCCTACTAGCATGGCTTCCCTCTGAGAGGCTCTACCAGAAGCTGACTGAGACAGATGCAGATACTCACAGCCAACCATTGGATTGAGGTCAGGGACCGCTATGGAAGAGTTAGGGGAAGGATTGAAGGAGCTGAAGTGGGTGGCAACCTCATAGGAATGCTAATAGTATCAACTTACCCACATCCCTGAGAGCTCTCAGAGAGTAAGCCACTAACCAAAGAGCATACATGGGCTGGTCCATCCCCTCAAACCCTCCTCCCCTGTGGGTCTTATTGCCAGCGGTTTCCCACGGAGATCTCTGGCCTGGCTTGGTTGGGGGAGCCCTTGTGCATAGAATCGAGTGAGCACGGACTGGGCATCTCTGCCCTGTCTTTAAAGATGCTCTGTTTCTCCGCGCTGCCTTGTACTGAGTCGGGTTGGGCTGGGCCAACAGGCTGACTAGCCAGTGAGGAGTGCAGCGCAGCTTCAAGCCACATTTCAGGAGAGCAGACTTCTTCCCAAGTGTTACAGCTCTAAGAACAAAAGGCTCAGACCAAGGAGTAGATCCTTCACATGCTTTACTTCCCTGGATACCATACATATATATAGTTTGGGGGGATCATACAGATTTCAGCAGCAGTTATCTCTCATTGGTTTGGGCTGGGAATCTTTATTTGCATGTAAGAGGGCTTGATCAATATTACACAACTCTCCTGCTGGGGTCGTTGTGGGGGGGGGGGGTTGGGCTGAAATCTGAGCCTTTGGTCTCAGGCACAAATCACCAAAGGAATGCCTACCATCCCCTTCTGGGCAGATGCTCAGTGGGTCTCTGGGGTTACAAGGTAGCTGTTCTCCTGGACTCCAGCTGTCAGAATTGCCCATTGCCTCACACTCCCCTGCACATATGTAGCAGAAGATTGCCTTGTCCGACTTCAGTGGGAAAGGATGTGCCTAATCCTGTAGAGCTTGATTCCTGAGGGAAGGGGGATGCCATAGGGCATGAGCTGGCAGTGGATGGGTGGGTGGTAAGGGGGTAGGCAGATGGTGGGGTAGGGAGCAGCCTCTCAGAGGCAAAGGGGAACAGGGATGTTGTGAAGAACTCTTGGAAGGGAGACTGGGAAGGGAGGCAACACTTGGAATGTAAATAAATGAAACAATAATAAAAAAGAAGAGTTGGTTACCTCCCTCCATAACAATTGTACTGCAATTGCACCAGTAGGCACATCTTACTTAGCAGGTTGCCACTGTATTTTGTATATTTCAAAGCTGATTACACCTTTGTCCTGAAGCATCTTGCAAAGCATCCTCTGGCACTTTGAAAGTTGGCCAGAAGGGAAGCTGCTTCTATAGGACCAGGAAGCATTCAGGAACCCCAAAAAGACCACCAAGGAGCCAAATTAATCCCCAGAATATTGGCTATCCCCTGACTTACCTGGGACATGAAAGCTGGTTCATTGTCTGACTCTATCATCTGAGGAAGCCCATACCTTGATTGTATGCTCTATAAGAGCTTCTTTGTTACCATGGATGTAGTTTTATTCTTGGTGAGGAAAGCCTCAGTCCAACCTGAAAAGGTATCTATAAACATCAATATTTATATCTATTGTGTATTTTACCTCTGTGAAGTCTCTCTCCCAGTAGGCTCTAGGCTTTGTACCTAACTGGCAAACTTTATAGTTCTTGACAATCTCAGCTATCTTTGAGTTGACATCTCTGATCCTGATGTCAAATCCTGCATTTTCCACACATCCATGTGGGAGGAACTGTGGATCTTCTGATATATGTGTGGTCTCATTTCTTCTGGAACAATGAGGTTTCAGTCTGCAGTCTCCTATCACCTCTTGTGACACTGAGACTTAGACAGGTTTCTGGCCTAGATCATATCTTTTGTAGTATATTTGGGCTCATCAAGGAGTATGGAGTCTTCTGGCTCTAGGACAATCAAGGGCCCAGGAGGTCCAATTTCTAGGGCCACCCACTAGGCTGTTTCATTTGTCTTGTGTTGTCCTATAAGAGGGGCTCATTTTTTTTTGATGCCCCAGACAGTGGATGATAGCTAGCCTTTAGGCCCCCATAGAGCCCTTAGTAGGACAAGGATTTTCTCTTTATTTTTGATAGTTTTTTCTTCTGCTGTCAGCCTCTCTCACTATAAACAGGTCCATAGACATGAGCAGTAGTAAAGGCATTTTGTCTTTTCTCAGCCCTAAAGCCTTTGTTAGAGCTCTTAGTTCAGCTTTCTGGGCTTAAATTCCTGCTAGGAGTGGTTCTGTCCATATGATCTCAGTCTTTGATACCACCATTGACCCAGCATACCAGTCTGTCCTGAATGAAGCTGTTGCCGTTGGTGAACCATGTTACCTCTGCATTCATCAAGTGGATATCCAGAAGATTTGGCCTGGTCTCATGGACATGGGACAAAGTATCTGAGTAGTCATGCAGAGGCCCATTAAGGTCTAGGTCAAGCAGCAGGGCAGCTGGGCTCAGGGCAGCTAGGGCTTGAAAAGTTATCCTGGGGGCATTTAAGAGGAAAGATTAGTAATGAGTCATTCTAGCACTGAAGATGGTTAGGCTTTGGCCCAGTGACAGTTTGTCAGCATCCTTCACCAGGAAGCTGGGCTCAGTGATGCACAAACTTGGGGATGGGGGCAGCCTCTGGTAAATGGGCTTCAAATCTCTTGTCCATGAAGAGATGGAAGGGCTTAGTCACTTCTGGCAACCCTAGAGTTGGTTCAGAAATTTTTCTCTGCACTTGAAGCTTGGAGAGACACCTCTGACCTTTACACCAAAGGAAACTGGTAGGTTTCCCCTCTGTTACCCTGGGCATCTTTTAAGGCCATGGATTGAATAGGCTTTTTTTTTCTTGGTTTATTTCCTCCCCTCCCTCCTCCTCCTCATCCTACAATAAGTACATTGGTTCTATTTCAAGTGGAGGCATTTTTGATCTTTAGGGACCGCCTACCCTCTTTCTCTAGAAGCTATTTGTTTCAGACGCCTCCTGTACAGGGAGGCCACTGGCCCAGTGCCAGAGCCAGAATAAGCATATTGGTTTCTAGAAGCCATTTGCTTCAGATGCCTTCTACAGTCCTCTACTTTGGCCATGGCTGCCAACAGGACCGTTGCCAGGTTGTGAGTCTCTTGCCTATGTCCTGTCATCTGCTCGTCCTCTGCACTCTCTCTTTTATTAAACACTGTCTCTGCCACTATCTCTAAGTCCCTTAGACTCTTTTCTTCCAATCTCTCTCCCTGCCTAATGTCATACACTTTGGCCGTATTAGTGGGCCATCTTGTGGTCCCCTTGAGACCTGCCGGCAGAATCTGACAGGTTAAACCAAGAGCCTCCTCTTACTTTCTATGGTGTTTAAGTTCCAGTCTAGGTGAGTTAGGGGAAAGTAAGCATCTGAAAAGGGGAAGTTCTTCGTTCTCCAGTTACAAGGATCAAGATTGGCAGAAGGCCAATAGCTGAGGTTGGTTTCTTGGTCATTGAGCAGCCTCAATATATACAAGGACAGGACGGCAGACTCAGGCTTAGAAGGCAACCCCCATTGGCTTCTTGTCCCTTCAGCAGGTACCCCCCTCCCCTGTCTGTGGTCGGGCTGCATGTGGGCAGAGCTAACTTTCTGCCTGAGGGTTGAATAAGGTGGGGCTGCCTGTTGTTTGGAGAGAAAAAAGTTTTTCTAATGGTGACAGAAAATTTCTGTTCCCTCGTTTTAACACAGTAGAGTGGAGGTATCTCTCCCAAATTAATCATTCACCAGAAAGTCACCTGTAACAGATAACAAAGATGAAACACACACACATACACACACACACACACACACACACACACACACACACACACAC
>JADRCD010196171.1:0-17060 GCA_019843815.1 Montemys delectorum | reverse complement strand
TTTTGTCCTATTGACAGTGTCTTTTGCCTTACAGAAGCTTTGCAACTTTATGAGGTCCCATTTGTCAATTCTTGATCTTATAGTAGAAGCTATTGGGGTTCTCTTCAGGAAATTTTCCCCTGTGCCTATTTGCTCGAGGTTCTTCCCCACTTTACTTTCTATTAGTTTCAATGTATCTGGTTTGATGTGGAGGTCCCTGATCCACTTGGACTTGAGCTTTGTACAAGGTGAAAGGAATGGATCGATTTGCATTTTTCTACATGTTGACCGCCAGTTGTCTCTTCTTAAACTCTTGTATTAATGGGAATAAGAACTTCAAGAGGAGACTCATATTTCCCTTGTATCATAATTATACAATATTACTCCAAAAACTAAACAGAAACAAAATAAACAAACAAACAAACAAACAAACAAAAACACATTAAACCCTACATATTCAAATTGCACCAAGCTCTATACTGGATTTCTGCTTAGAGCATGGTCATCTTCTGAAGCAGAGCACAACTTCTTCTTTCCCTTTTACTTTCAACTACTTTACCTCCCTAACTAGAAACCCCTTCTGTCTCTTTCTTAAGAAGATACTTGTAAGGTTATTTTGACAATGAGAGTGTGTATGTTTGTGTGTATGTTTGGCAAGAAGCTTTCTTTGGAGGGTGGTCATTTAATTCTATCCATGATGTGTTAATCATCCTAATTGTTTTCAATTAAATGCAAATTTTTATGTATGAGGATATTGGAAAACTAATTTGAAAACTGTGAATAATAATGTGCTATTCTACAGAGAGTTCTCTTACATAAGCCTCTAGAGAGTGTTTGTTTCTGTTTGACAATAGGTCATGGGATCCAATGGTCCCCTATCATTTTAATTCAATTAAGTTGTTAATGGGAACAAGAACAAGCATCACTTGTATCTAAAGCCTGTTTTACTCTATTGTTTTACAGATAGAGGATTCTCTTTGGGGTAAAAATCCAAATCAGGATGGTTTTAGAAGACCCTCTTCTCTGAAGAGGATCATTGTTCCAGTTTCTCAAGCCATATGAGTTTGTTGAAAGTTCATGATAGCTCAGTGTCCCACCTGATATTTGTAAATAATGACATCCACACATAAAAAATAATACAAACTCTCAACCTTTGATCTCAAGGTTTTGAATCCAACGTGGAAGTTGATCTTTTAATCACCCGTTTTCCTGATTTTTTTTCTCTCATAACTTCAATTTTTTCACACAATTACTTTCCAGGTTTCCTAAAGAGAAGGTAAGTCAGAATCATATGCTCTTATATTTCCTGAAACCTTCTCTCAATCTGTAAAATGTATAGGGTGTAAAATTCCTAAATAATACTAGGTGGCTCTCTTCTCACCACCTCCATTCCCCTCAGGGTTTTAAGTAATAGAGTCACTTAGACTTAATAGGCAACAAATTAGGTGAATTATTTGTTGCTAGCCCAGGAGATAATGCTCCATATTTTTCAAGGCTTGTTATCCTGTTTAAAACTATGGAGTTTTAATTATTGCTTCAATTGGATCTTTCAAAAGAAACTAGAACCTTAATCGCATAGTGTTTTTTGTTTTGCTTTGTCTTGTTTACATTTAGCACCAAATGGACTTTATTGATCTAAAGGAGATTAGGTCATAGCATCTATTCAACAAAAGTGAGGTGGGGGACATGTCAATAAAAGAAATAGCCAACAAATAGTTTAGTAGGTTTGTTTGTTTTTGTTTTTTTTTTCAGAGATATGAAAGTCAAATTTAATACTTCAAGTACACACTCCAGATATCCCAAAATTGAGGTACATTAACAGTCTTTTGCTTGTACTTTTGTATTTGTTGTTGTTGTTTTGTTTTTATACTTAATAAATCTACATATGATATATTATATTCTGTTTGTAAAATTTCTAGAATTATTTTTCTGGGAATCATTTGAAGTGTGTGGTTTCATGAAACCAGCAGAAAACTAGTTTGTGACAGGTTCAGCTTTCTCACTTTCTTCTTCCTCATAATGAAGGAAATGTTAAACAAAAGATATTTCAACTTCAATAACAGAAAAATTTTCTCCTTCCCTTGCTTATGAGCTAGTGCATTCTAGATCATCCATTAGACATATATTAGGGGTTATTGCTCAAGATAAACATTTACACTCTTAAGTAGTTATATTTCTGAATTCTAGTTCCTTATAATGAGAATCTTCACTATCCCAGGAAATTTGGACACAAATGTACCACTCATTCTTTTATGTTCACATGCTAAAAGAAAGGTCTCTACTCTCAGTCTTTTGAAGAGTCACATTCTTTTATACTTTATGTACACTGCACCGGTATTTGACAATTACATATAACTATTCACATCCAGTCATACCGTATTTTGCTGTGCATTGCTTAATTATTGATTTGATGATACTGGGGGGGGGGGAGGTGTTTGCTTGTTTACCCTGTTTTCTATCAACTGAAGATGCTCTGTAATTCTGTATCCTGCAAGTGTAAAAAGAAAAATTTTAAATAGCATGGGTACATTTTGTCACACATTGGTAAATTCAGAGCTTTTGAAAAGTTATTGTTATTAAACTTGTCAGGATGGTCTGTGATAATTTTGGTAGGGATGAAGATCAGACTTATGGTCTCACACATGGTGAACAAACACTGTTTTCTAAGCTATGTCCTAGGTAAGTGAACTTTGATATTACTATTATAATTATTTGGATGTACCATAAACAATATTTACTTAAGACTTTGAACTTAGTGGAAAACTGTATGTGTGCTGAATTCCTCTTAGTTGTTCTGTCTTTCACCATACATTCAGTTTCTCCATTGTCTGAAATAAAGCAACACTGAAATTAGGACAACTAATGGCACTCCAATGACATGATTACAATAGATGAGGAATGGTGAGACCTTACTGATCCTGTAAGAGAATCTAGGAAGAGCTTTACAGTTTTATTAGATTCTACTTCTCTTCAGAGAACACCAGGTCATGCTCAGTATAATCACTGTGGTTAGTCAAAAGACAGAAATGATATGGAACAAGTGTGGGTGAACATTTTATGTGGTTTCTATGAGAATGGACCGAGTAGAAAGGACAAACATATGGAATTAGCTCATTGACTTTCTGGTGCCTGTACCTTCACCCTAAGGAGAAGAGCATTATGATAACATGATCCCAACAATAAGAGAACTTTCTAGAACGAAGACTTAATCTATTGCTCAATAAGAGAAGCTGGCTGCATGAGTCATAATCATGTCTTCAAATGAGCTCTAGGATTTCACTAGGCTCTACACAACTACCATAGTGCCTGAATTTGCTCTTGAATATTTAGAACAGTTTTGTTTTGTTTGATTTTTTTTTATTTTTGTGACACATTTACCATGACCTACAGACTCAGAAGTAAATAATAATAGTTGTAAATGAAAAAAAATAAACAAAAGAAAAAAAGAAAAATGGCAGAGAGAGAAAGACAGAGAGAGACACACAGGGAGAGGTCATCTTTATCTAAAAGACAAAAGAAAACTTATTTTTTGATACAAGAATGCAGTTCCAAGAATTTGGTAGACTATGCACAGTAGACCTACTAGTCTGTGTGTGGAGTTTCATTTTTTCATAGTTTTTATATTGGTTATTTTAGAATTAAGCATCATTGACCCAGAGCACACTCACTTCCCAGTTCTCCCAGGTCCATGTCCACCTTGTAACCCCCACCAACCTCCGAGAAAAAAAGAAGAAAAGGAAAAACAAAAACAAAAAGAACAAACAAAAAAACGTTCAACTTGGGTTGCCCATATATTCCCTATAGTATGGTTAAACACCCAGTGACAAGCCCCTTAAAGAAAATATTTTTTATTTAAAAAAAATTATTATATCACTTTTGTTCTTTACAATCCAGTCATTACCCACCCGTTGGTCCACCTTCCCAGAGTTCCTCATTCCATTTTTCCTTCTTTTATCTCCAAGAGCATGTCACCCATGTTAGCCATGCCCACTCCCAGAGGCCTCAAGTCTCCAGGGTTAGTACCACCTTCTCCAACTGAGGCCAGACCATATCAGTAAGCACACCATAGCACGCTGTAGCATCAGTAATAGTGTCAGGCATTGGAGGCTCCCCTTGAGCTGGATCGCAATTTGGGATGATCACTAGACGTACTTTCTCTCAGTCTCTTCTCCAGTTTTGTCCCTGCAGTTATTTTATAAAGGAACAATTCTAGGTCAGAATTTTAGAATGTGGGATGTTTACCCCATTCCTCCACTCAATGCCCTTTCTCCTGGAGGTGGACTCTACAAGCTCCTTCTCCCCACTGTTGAGCATTTCATCTAAGGTCCCTCCTTTCGACTCCTGACAGTCTTTAACCTCCCAGATTTCTGGTAATTTCTAGAGGGTCTCTTCACCTCCTACCCCCTAAGGTTGCATATTTCCTTCATTTCTACTGGTCCTCAGTGTTTCTCTCCTGTCTTTTATCCCCAATACCTGATCATGTTCCCTTCTCCCACCTCCCCTCTCCCACCCAGATGCCTTGCTTCCTCTGCCTTCCATGATTGCTTTCTTCTCCCTCTCACGTGGGATTGAAGCAACCTTACTTGGGCCCTTTTGCTTGTTAACATTCTTTAGTTCTGTGGATTGAATCCTAGGTATCTGTACTTTTTTGGCTAATATCCTACTATTAGTGAGTACATACCATGCATGTCCTCTTGGGTCTCAGTTACCTCACTCAAGATGATATTTTCTAGTTCCATCCATTTGCCTGCAAAACTCAGGATGTCCTCGTTCTTAATAGCTGAGTAGTGTAAGTGAACCATTTTTTTTTATACATTCTTCTGTTGTGGGACCTCCTGGTTGTTTTCCAGCTTGTGGCTATCACAAATAATGCCACTATGACCATAGTGGAACGTGTGCCCCTGTGGCATGGTGGGGCTTCTTTTGTGTATATGCCCAAGAGTTGTATAGCTGGGTCTTCAGGTAAATCTATTTCCAATTTTCTGAGGAACCTCCAGATTGATTTTAAGAGTGGCTGTACCAGTTTGCAATCCCACCAGCAATGGACAAGTGTTCCTGTTTTTGCACATCATTGCCAACATGTGCTGTCACCTGTGTTTTTTGTTTGTTTTTTAGTCTTAACCATTCTAATTTGTGTAACAGAATCTTAGGGTCATTTTGATTTGAATTTCCCTGTTCACTAAGGACTTTGAACATTTCTTTTAGTGCTTCTTGGCAATTCCAGATTCCTCTGTTCCAAATTCTCTCTTTACCTCTATACCCCATTTTTTGATTGGGTAGTTAAGTTTTTTGGTGATTAACTTCTTGTGTTCTTTATATATTTTAGATATTAGCCCTGTATCAGATGTGGAGTTAGTGAAGATTTTTTCCCACTCTGTAGATTTCAATAGAGACTAATGGTAAGATCATATTTAATTGTTATCTGGGAACCTGTTATTCATCAATATTTTCAGGTAGACAAGCAATGAGTTTGCTTATATTAAATGGAAGCCTTCAGTATCATCTTGGGATTTTGTCAATGTATTTTTACATTTGTTCTGAAAATATCAATCATCAAAATACTCCCTATTTTTGTGTATAGTTAGTATCTATGCAGTGTATTTGAAAAAAGTAGAACAAAAGCTTTAGATTCTTGAAAAAAAATACTGTGAGGTTTTCAGTATTATTCATTCTGACAATTTCAGACACTCCTTACACATTCATAGAGGAGTTGCTACCATTTGCTCCAAATTCTTATAATTTCTGGGGATAAGAAACATGAAAAAAAAAGTTACTACCTGTTTGTGAAATCAGGCCCTTTGTAAGATGTATTGACCATACAATATATAACACTTTCTAGATGAATTTTAAACATGTTATTTTTTACCCAGAAATTATATATCTATATATGATATATCTGTTCCATTTAGGTCTTATCATTCCTTTATAATTTTTTCCCTGAATTTTCAAAATATATATTATTTCTAACAGAAAGAATGTATTTTCTCTATTTCTAATTTCTGGTTTTTCTAACTTGCAATGGAATTTTTGCCTCTTTTTTATTAATTAAGTATATAATTCAAGGACTTTTGTATAATTTTACTGCCTAAGATTTTCTCCTCTTCCCTTGACATCCATTTACCTCTATTAACCAGATGCAGAAGTGTCATATAGGATAGTAAGGGTAGGTTCTCTGCAACCATTCAATAGCATAGGCATACTGATGATCTGCAGTTCCCTATCTGTCTTTGCTCAGTTCTACACAATCACTTGTATATTAAACTTGGAAAAGTAGAAAAATATATGGAAAGTAAAATTACATAAAGTATCATTAAAAATTTTTTTCAAGGCAAAGCTAAGGAGACTGATTTTTAGGTTTGAATAGATGGGAATAGAACATGGGAAAAACTAAATACAAAGCTTAGGATTTGGAAGCAGGTATAACATATTTGATGAGTGTTTCATGAATTGATCTATCCATTGTAGTATCTTCAGGATACTTTCTACAGTCTATTTTCCAGTCTTATGTTTTAAGACTGTATTCTCCTCAGATCTTCATGTACAATTGACAAAATGATCAAAATTTGCTATCCCACTGTAATAACTCAGTTGTTTGCACATTAACTCTGACAGGTAAGCAGTGAATACAGTGATGGCACTAGTTTCTTTTCTCTAAGAGTATGAAAGATGAGATGAGATAGAATGCTTGCAGGATGGTATGGACATGGGACATCTTCTATAACCAAGTAAAGCTTCCAGTGGTGGTACTGGGACACAAATTTAGACACAAAATTTAGACACATCCTATCCTCCCTGCAAGATGTGTTGGGGAAATGAAAGTTCATAACTTAAGGGAGTGACCAACCAATGACTGGTTTATATTGAGGCCCTTACCACAAGAACAAGCCTATTCCTGACACTGCCTGGATGGCCAGGAACTAGAGGTCATATATAGCTCAGAGACCTAGGATAGAGTGAAAGAAATGAATCTTAATGGCATTCTGTTATACTCAGTATGGAGCTTCAGGAACTATGCAGAAAAGAAAAGGGGGATAAAGAATTATAGACTCCAGAGACATACGGCCCATAGCAGCTCATGGAGATTGAAGAAACAATCATTGATCCTGCATACATTCCTGCTAAGTGCTATATGTATATAGGCTGTACTTGTTAGCTTGATGATTTCGTGGGGCTCCTAACACTGAGAGTGGGGATGTCTCTGAATCTTTCATCTGCTCTTTGGACAGTTTTTCTCCTACTCAGGCCCCTTGTCCCTCCATGATATGAGGATTTGTGCATAGTCTTATTGTATCTTGTTATGGTGTTGTCTTACTTAGGGCTTCATTGCTGAGAAAAGACATCATGGCCAAAGCAACTCTTATAAAGGCAAACATTTTATTGGGAATGCATTACAGTTTCAGAGGTTCAGCCCACTGTCATTATCTCAGGAAGCATTGTAGCATGGAAGCACGCATGGTGCTAGAAAAGAAGCTCAGAGTTCATTATCTTTATCCAAAGACTCCCTTCTGCAGGCAGCTAGGAAACGCGGGGCAGAGCCTGAGCAATAGGATCCAAGAAAGCCTGCCTACACAGTGACATACTTTCTCTAAAAAGACCACGCTTCCCGATTTTTGCCACTTCCTATGGTCCAAGTATAGTCAAACTATCACAAGATGGCTTATTGTTTCAGAAGAGACCTCATCAATACTGAAGCTTGTCTGTTTTGTATCAGTGGTGTAATACATTTTAAGGACAACAGTTATTTTATAGATCAATATAAAATTAACATGATTCTAGTTCTCTCTATTGAACTAGGAGTATTTGTTAATGTTTCCTTTTGTCATTGTATTAATCTGACCTTTATCTTGGAGCTTTACATCTCAAGATAACTCATCTACTAAATTTCAACTCCAGTTGCTTCTCTAAGCACACACAATTCCCTTCAGAAATAACATTTAGCAACCTGAGGATCACCACAGCACACATCTATACACACCTGCACAATGAGAAGGTTACCCTTTCTTGACTCATCTATAGTCAGGGTCATTGGAGCCAACATCTCTTATTAACACTGAGAGAAGATTAATCATAATTATAGAGAAGAGCAGTTAATGTTTTAATCTCATTTTAATAATAGCAAAGCTTTTCAGCCATTATCAATGTGGTTCATCTATTTCACATTATCCAGAAAATAATCAAAATTAAAAGAGAAAAAAGCATTTTTTTAATACTATACAACATGAAGAATACCATAAGACATGTGAAAAGCTATATCTCCAATTCTAATTATTTAACTAAAGAAATAGTATTCAGGAATTTAAGTCAGTGTTTCCAGGACAAGGAAATATTTGAATTAAATTCTCTTACATCCTAAATCATATGAATTTTCTCCATATTGAAAAATGTTAATAATATTTCTGAGTATACAAGTGAAGGAAGAAATGTATAATTTGTAAAAAAGTCTGAAAGAAGTTTTAGAATCTCCATACAATTTCTAAGCCACTAGACTCTTCATGTTAGATGGATACACTCTTACCTTTTTATTTGTCATTTTATTGAAAATAGGTTTGCTTTTCTCACAAAATATATCCCTATCATAGTCACCTACTGCTGGGCAGAACATCCTTAAGAATAGTTCTTCAGTGAGACTCCCTTGGAGGAAACTACATTTTCATTTGCAAGTGGTTATTAATACGAATTTTCTTCTGGTTTAGGGTTGGAGGAATTTGTCCAACTCTTTCAGCTCTACAACCTCATCTGGTGCAGCCCCTGTAGGCACTGGGTGCTGTTTCAGTCTCTGAGTGTTCATATGTTTGTCAATCTTGTTGCTTTAGATGGCGTGGTTTCCTTGGTGTTATCCATCTCCTCTGGCTCTTACTCTCTTTCTGCTTCCTTTTCCACAGAGATCCCTGAGTCCTGATGGAAGTTATTTGATAGAGCCATTCCCTTTAGCACTGTGTGCTCCAGGTTCTCTCATTCTTTGCACACTGTCTCTGTATTTGTTTCCATCTGCTGCAGAAATAAGCTCTGACAATGGCTGAACAAGGCATCGATCTCTGAGTATAGCAGAATATCTTTAGGAGCCATTTCATTCTTGCTGGAAAAAAGTGATATTTGTTTTTACCTATATTCATGAGGTATCTAGAGTCAGGTTCTAGGTCACACAAGAAGTGTTAGATATGGGTTCTGTCTTGTGGAGTGGCCCATAAATCAGTTATTATTTGGTTGCTCACACAAGTTTCATGTCACCATTGTGTGTCTTGCAGGTAGGATATCACTGTAGATTAAATGGTATGTGACTGACTTGGTATTCCTGTCTCCTTTTAAAGCATATCCAGTGCCTTTCTGTTCTAAAGATACATAGGGATGAAAGCTATTCATAGGTACTAGATAGATTTTTCCATATTCGATAAACTACAGATATTTTGTCTGCAGCAATGGGATTTTGCCCTATATTTTAGGAAACTTCTCCTGTATTAGGTTTCCATACCAACCCAAATCTCCCTTAATTGTAACTGTTTCTCTCTATAGCCTCTTCCTCTTTCTCCTTTTCCCTCAACATAGCATTTGATCTATTAGAGTCATTGCCAACCACTCATCCAAACTATTCTATTCTTTTTCCATTTCTTTTAGATTTTCCAATTCAATTCAGAACAGGTTTTAAAACATTCTTATGATTGACTGGGCTTCCTCAGTGTCTGTTGTTATGTCCCCTTTTCATTTCTAATTTTCTAACTTTGGATAAGAGTTTGTCAATCTTATTGTTTTGAAGAACCAATTCCTTTCATTGATTCTTTGTAATTTGTTTTTATTGTATTTCTACTTTCAGATATTGAACTGTTTTATTCATTTCCTTCCACTGTACATGCTTCCATAGATTCTGTTAAGAATTTCTCTTTAAGGACCACTATAGTTTTCAGTGTATTCTGATGCCTTTGTCTTATGTTTTAGGTTTGTTACTATACTCAGCATCTACTTTGCCAAGGTTACTGAGCTTTAGTGGAGACATATTGTCCTAGTTGCCATTGCTTTTGTTTCTGTGCTGGTATGTAAGTATTTGATTATGTGAAATTGAAAATTGTAAATCTAGATCCTGACATCTGGTCCTGTATTTGTTAGATGTTTTTGTTGTTGGTTTTGGTGGTGGTGGTGGTGGTGGTGGTGGTGGTGGTGGTGGTGGTGGTGTGTGGTGTGTGTGTGTGTGTGTGTGTGTGTGTGTGTGTGTGTACACATGTGAGGTACTCTTTGGTTTCTGTTTTCCTCTCTCTGGACCTTAAGAGAGTGTTGTGGCTGTGTGTTGCCTAGTAGAAAATTCATCTGGATCATGATATATATGGTCACTGCAGGTTTCAGGTAAAATATATTTCTAGGTATTGATATCTGATACTTGGAAATAGGAATGGGTTTACAAGGGTCACTAATGGCATCCAAAGGGCAGCAAATCAGGGTGCTTCACCAGGATATGTCTAGTTCTCAAAAAGTTGGGGCAGGCAATAAAAAGATCTCACAAGACAAAGTCTGCTGTAGAGCTGGGAATGAGACTGGCAGTTTGAACTTGGCTGCGAGGAGTGGGGATGAAGTTCTGAAACTTGTCTACCTGTTTCACTGCCCAACTTTCTTCTCTGGCAAGCTTGGCTAGCAGGATCACAGAGAAAGACTGCTGGAGTAGGTTGCTGGTGTACCAGATTAAGTGGGGAAGATCTCCAGGATCCACTGGAGACAGGAGCAGAGATTCGAAGGAGGCCACAGCAGGTAATCTGCTCCAGAGAAGGTGGTAAATTTGGGAGATTGGACTTAGAAGATTCAAGGGAGGAGGGAAGAACTTTATTATCCTACCTGCTTCCTTGGCTAGAGTGCTACAAATCTTCTTGAAATCTATGCTATAATCTGTTTATACACAAGACATTGGAAAAATGCTTAGTTCAATTGTAGTTTATATCAGAAAGTTAGAGAAACAATTCTAAAAGAAATGTATTAGTAGACCAGTGACCAAGTTTAAAACAAAAGACATTTTTTGCTATGAAATAGTAGAGTTAGCTACTAGTTTATTTGGAAGTTAATTTCTCTACATTGGCTTGTAAAAATTAGTTCTTAAGTAGATGTTTATGATAGTAGTTTTGAAACTTACTTGGAGTTAAATTCAAGAAGATAGTCTAAGTTAAGAGAAAGCCAGTTGGAATCAGGTGTTTATAAAGTATAACTCCAACATAAAAGCAAACAAATAACTATAGAAGATAGGATAGATTCAAATCTCATTAAAGCATGAAACTGTGGGGATAAACAAATGTAAATGTGAAAGGCAAAACAAAGAATGCCCTGGAAGGGAGATATTCTCATTTGGAAACAATGGAACAGGCCACAGGCTTTATGAAGAGCATCATCAAATATACAACAAGATTTATCTAAGGCCCATAGAACTGTCTGTTCTAATCACAGGCTTTTCCACCAGGACCCCATTTCCAGAAATAAAGACTTCAAGGCTTAATTATATATAAATAAATACATCTATATGAATAAATACCTAGGCCATAAACTTGAGATTGTTCTCGAACTAGGTTGCAACTTGCTTAATCTGTTTATTCTATACTATGAGTAAATATAGGGGTGGTTACCTTGTCTCAGTTTCTTATGTCTGACTTCTCAGAGTTTGAGGTGAAACTGTTCCCTGACCTGCCTCTATCCCAGAGTTTTCTTTCTCCCTATCAGACCTCTCACCTATTTCCTGTCTCATTTCATTGGCCAATTAGCTTTTTATTGACAGGTGATACTTATACAGTACACAACAGAATCTCTCTACCATCTATGCACATAAGTCTACAGTTCTCTAAAGTCAAGGACAAAAGTAGCTTTATACATAAACAAGTATACACTTTATGTATCCAAGTCAAGGATTAGACAACATTCATCTCACCCTTATTTTGTTTTCATTAATACAGTATGCAATATTAATGATTTATTTCATATTTAAATGTACAGACTTTTTGCACAACTTTTCACATAATACTAAGTGCTCAAGATGGAGAATTGAAAGGTGACTGAGAACCTTATCTCTAATACGTTTTTGTATATCTTTGTGTGCTGATCACATATATTAGATAAGCACACTGCCACCAAAATATGGGTCCAGCCCCTCTAAGAGCTATTTTTCATAGTATTGTAAATTCTTAGGATTTTACATTTGAAAGATAAAATTGTATGTGTTGATAATGTATAACATGAAAATTTCAAAAATGTATATTGCGGAATGTGTAGTTTAGCAAATTAAATACATGCATTAATTTAAGTCATAATTATTTTATGGTGAACATTTTATATCCATTCCTGATTTGTTAACATAATATATTGTCTTCTTTTATTTAAAAACATTAATTAATTTTAAAATTGTTTCACAAGTATAGTTTCATCCCATTTTTGGCCTCTTTCTTCTCCTCCCAGCAACTCCTTACCTTTGCTCCCAACTTTATATTCTTTCTCTCTCACACAAGCAAAAACAAAACCCTTTACAAAGTAAAGCACAGACTATGAGAAAAATCTTCAAAACCAAAACCAACCTGTAGAAACAAAACATAAAACCCATCACATATTACAGAGGTAGGTCAGCCAAATCCTGAATAATCTATATAGATAACACACAGAGAAATAATGTACAAAATTGTTTACTCCATTGAATTGCCAGGGAATATTCACCTATCCATAACATAAAAATGGAGATATATTAATATATATTTAAGAAAACAATAGAAACTACTGTAATTCATTCATTGCTTTCTGAGGCCATGCAGAGATGTGGGATGGTAAGAGAGAGTATCTGATTAAGAGAAGGGAGATATAATATATCTGCCTTTTATGAATTTAAACAGAAATAATTTTTCACTTGGGAGAGGAGAATATCCCAACATATTATGGAATATGTTCATATAACCTGCATCCAGTTTCCTGTAATCCCAACAAAAATAAGTACAGTGTATTATTCTTACCCAAACAACAGGGTTTATGTGGGTTTCATTAGTAGAACTCTCTAGACAGAGGAAAAATAGCTATGAAAAAAAAAATCAGCTTGTAGGGATGATCCACCTTCTGCACAAGGTGAGCAAGTGAAGACAGGCCACTGCTGTGAATGTCAGAGAACAAATAATAGATAATCTGCGACCTCCTCCAGACTCAAGCGGGCAGAACCAGACCTTGTCCTCACCACAAGCAGCTAGCCCACCAAGGGTGGAGTCTTCCCCCTTCGGTGATAGGTCTATTGTTTCGCCAAGTATGCAACTTCCCTACAGGAGTCACGCCCTGCTGAGCTGCTTCACCTGCCTACCACACAGAACAACAAGATGCTAATTAGGCCACAAGTTCCTTCTTTACTGGGGGATGCATTCCCTGCCCATATATTCTCAAACTCTGAAATACACTTTGGACCTTGATCAGAACCTTTTGACTTGGTCTGGTCTTTACTTGGTCTTATTTCTCTCACAGTACGATTCCCCTATTTTCCCCAAGCCCCTCCCTCTCTTTCAGGAACCCTGTTTGCGTAGCTGCTGGCAGTTACAATAATTCATAATTGAACTACGGTTAGCTTGCGTTTACCTTACATGTTAGAATTTTTAAATCAACATCCATCTCTTTTATTATTATTACTTGATTCTGGGTTACTACTTTATTGTTACTTTGTTTCTGGTTTGCAGTTCAAATGTGCCTCCAGCTTATGACTCCCTTACCTCAGGGTCCAAAGTGGCTATACTGTAGCTGTGTTCTGTCATGTCTGACATTAATCCATTTTTAATGCCACATCCAGATGTTAAAAGTTTACAGAGTATGTTCAAGGAATTATTATTAATCAATGTGTTAAAAGTTGGGGAAATTATCCTAATGCTTAGATAGTTTTTTGCTTATAAAATATTTTTTGAATTGTCTTTATGTTTTTAATTGCAACCAAGTTAAGGCCACTATTACTGCGTTTTACTTGTAGTAGCATCTGATGTACATCTTCATCTACCTTCCCACTTCCTGCTCAGTGATGATCTCATGGGGTATGTTCAGACTAAGGATTAATTGTGGATGATATGTGTTGATTATTTAAGATGCATGTAATAAAGTTTTCCTAATTCCTTCTCACCAAAAATAAAATGAGAAAAAATATATAAGTTATAGGACAGCATTTCTCAACCTGTGGATTACAACCCCTTGGACAACCCTCTATCTCCCAAATACATGTACATCAAACTTCATAATAGTAGCAAAATAGCAATTATGAAGTAGCAACAAAAATAATTTTATGGTTGGGGTCACCATAATTTTATGGTTAATGGGTCATAACGTTGGGAAGGATGACACCATTGGTAGATTAATGGCATTTGGCTTCTATATAAACGTATTAGAGCTGGCTTCACAGTGGTCCTCTTCATTTAATTCCTCAGCACATGGACATGTGCCAGGAGAGTGGCTGTGATGGAGAAAGGAGTTTTGAAGGTCAAGGGGAATGCTTTTTTTCTGTGGTTAACCACATATTGTATTTTTGCTCTTCTGTAACCATTTTTGTTGAATCTAATAAAGTTTTCATTTTTAGCGATCAAGCTTTTAACTTGTTATGTTTGTTTCCAGCAAACCACAAAACATTAAAGTCAATTCAAACAGCCCAAGAGGCATGACATTTTCATGTACAGACTTATCAGATGCTTAATGGGCCAAGGTGATGAGTTACAGTACCAGCATTGCTTCAGCCTTCTAACCCTTGCTTGTACCATTATGTAAAAACACTGGAGGAGCACATCATAATGGATAAAAAAGGTAAAGTGAAACAAGTTTAGCTTCTCTCCCTGTCTCTTAAGTTTCCAAAACCAAATCCGATAAAGCCATTAGGAGTAATCTGTCATGACTGTCAGAAAAATTACTGGTTTTAGAATGTATTGCTTGTCTGTTTACTTCATCCTTCTTATAAAAACCCCACTTCTTCCAAGCATTTCTCTTCTCTAAGCAGTAAAGCATTTCTCTAAAGAGGTTTATAGCAATAACATTCTTTGGTGGCATGACAAGGCTTGCTTTAGTGATGTGCATTTGACATAATGCTCACCAATGAGAAGACTTTTGAGAGAGGATTTTATTTAGGACAGAGACAACAGTCTTTTACTTAGGATGCAAAATCAAGATCAGCTTTGAATTTAGTATATGCAATATGCCCTCTGAATAAAGACTTGAACAAAGTACATCCCTAGTGATGTTTTGGGCTCTTAGTAAACAAAAAGTAAGAGAGCAATCAGATTTGGGTGAATTAGAACATGAGTATATCTATACCATAGGATTCTTGGACTCAACATTTCTTGTTTCTTGTGGTTAATCAGATGCTGCACAAAACAATGAAAGGCATTGACTATGGACTGTGGTAAGGAATGAGCACTTATTAAGTCCTGATTTTCCTTCCTAATTATTCCAAATGAGCATTGTCTTAATATCTGACAGGAGCTCCCAAAGTACGTGAAGGAATAAAAGGCCTAAGGATTTGTAATGCAGACACACATGAAAGAAAAACACATTCTGTGTGAGTTTTACTTCTTTCTTCCAGGGACAGTATAACTCTAGTTTCTAAGAGTCACTCTTTATTAACTATAAAGTGGAAGGGTAAGAGAGGAAATAAAACAAACCACACAAAGTCTCCAAAGGAGGCAATAAAAATAGAAAGGGTGTACTGGCCAAGAAGAATGACAATTCCAGGAAATTTATTATATGCAATTACCTGTTCACAGCTCACAAACACTACTCTGAGAGCATCTCCATTTATTCCCTTGTCCTAATGTCAGAACTGTAATTTTCACTTGTCTCCTTGCCTTCTTTCATGAATGACCCTGTTTGCCCAGTTGTTGACTTTCTTCTCCTTGTCGTTCCATTAATGGCATTCTGTGGACATCTTGACAGAGGAACCTGGCGTGACTGGAAGGCAAGTAGATTCACTGTGATTTCCAGTATCTCTTAGCAATTTTCACCTCAACCTTCTGTTGACATGACCAGTGAGGGTCAACTCTGATTGCCTAGCTGTATTGGAGGCACATAAATTTCTGGATTTTTGCCCTGGTGCCATTACTGAAATTGGATAACTAATCCACACAGAAGATAGACCAGTTATTTTCTATAAACAAACATGGATTGTTTGAGAGACTTTATTCCATTGATAATTAACTGTTAGTATGAACTTTTAATACTGATTTTTCTTCTGTGTTCCAACTTAGGATAGCTTTTGAAAAAAATTGATTCACAGTGATGTACTGATGAGATTACAATGAACAGAACTCACCTGATTCTAAACAATGGGATATTCTGTAATTTTTTTTTTCTGTTTGTGAAAAAGTTAAATCTACTGCCCCATTCTTGATCTTGTAGACTGAAAACTGAACCTGGGAGACTCTCAAACAGTAAAATTTAAATCTATTCAGTGACAAAGACCTTCCAAACAGATTCTTGGTTCTGATTCCTCAGTATTTTCTGATGGAAACACTTTGAGAATTCTATTACAATGACACAGAGGAAATTCCTTGATGAATATGACCAGGTATATTTGAACACTTCTGTCTGTAGTTCAGGATTGAATTCAGTGGATGAATTTCATCTTGAGAAAAATTTCAGGCATTAGAAATGTAGCTTAATACTAGAGAGCTTGTCTCAAATAGATAGGTTCTCAGGTTTGATGCCAATCACTGGAAAAAATCTGTGATAATGTTTGAATTTTTGACTAAATAATTTCACATTTTATTTGTTTCCATTATTTGAATTATATTTATATCTTGTGTATATGAAAGGTATGGAGGAACTATAAATGACTAAATGGAGTCTGGAGGACAGCTTACA
The DNA here is from genome assembly GCA_019843815.1 of Montemys delectorum. Lineage (NCBI taxonomy): Eukaryota > Metazoa > Chordata > Mammalia > Rodentia > Muridae > Montemys > Montemys delectorum. Next base: position 272 of record JADRCD010196171.1, on the reverse strand, counting down.
ATATTGGTTCTCTGCTTCTACCATTTGTTTTACTGGGATAGAATTCAGATCATTAGGTTGGACAGCATATACCTTCACATACTGAGCCATTCTGGTGGTCCCCATCTGAAAAATTTCAGGATCATCTTGTCTGCAAAAGCAATTCAGCACACATTCTAATACCTTCTTTGGCCGTGTAAAAATAAACCATTTTGAAATTTATATTCAACCAGTTTTAAATGCAAACCCCTGGATCATTAGGCTATCAGTTCAATAAATAAGACTCACAATAT
>JADRCD010196170.1:0-48798 GCA_019843815.1 Montemys delectorum | reverse complement strand
ACACACACACACACACACACACACACACACACACACACACACACACAGACACACAGACACACACAGACAGACACACACATGCAGCAGGAGAATGGGGGAGTCCCAGTCCCATCCCACACGTGCCCGTGCTTGGAATGAGGGCTGCAGCATTTACACTATATTTCCACTGTGTGGCTCTCTGTGCTGGCAGTGCCCCCCTGGGCTCTGATCGCCATGGCTGTGGTCGCGGGCCTCCTGCTGCTCACTTGCTGCTTCTGCATCTGCAAGAAGTGCTGCTGCAAGAAGAAGAAGAACAAGAAGGAGAAGGGCAAAGGCATGAAGAACGCCATGAACATGAAGGACATGAAAGGGGGCCAGGTAGGATGCTGGGGAGGGACTGGGCTGGGAGGAGCCCTGCCCAGCTTTCCTGGTGCTGAAAGGTGAGGCAAAGGCTTCTGGGCTTCCATTGTTAAACCACTCCCTCCTTTGCTTATTATTAAACGTAAGTACACTGTAGCTGTTTTCAGACGCACCAGAAGAGGGCGTCCGATCTCATTATGGATGGTTGTGAGCCACCATGTGGTTGCTGGGATTTGAACTCAGGACCTTCGGAAGAGCAGTCAATGCTCTTAACTGCTGAGCCATCTCTCCAGTCCCCACTCCCTCCTTTATATGAGCTGTTCCTGCACCCTCTAAGCAGGGACCTCAGTGGCGGTACCTACGTTATCAGGGTATCTACCCCAACCTAGAGGAGAGGGGACTTACCCACATATCAGCATGTGCTCAGCCTTGAAAAGGCAAAACAAGGAAACAATGTATGACTCTTAAGGAGGCCACTGGGACAGAGTGCTAGATGCCCATGATGATCATCAGGTGGACACTGTTGGGGAACATTGAATTTTCCTGCTAGGAGAGACTGAAGGACAGATACATCTAGCTGGGTGGGGTCAGGCCTCAGATGAGTCGGGGGTGGGGGGCAGGTTTGAAGGCATCAGGACAGGACCGTGTGCCATCCATCATTATCAGATAATGATGTATCAATCCCAGCCTGTTGGTGTTGGTTTCAGCAGGTCCCCTGGCAAATTGGTGCCTCCTTGAAGTTCAGTCTGGGGCTTCACTGTCCTCTGTTGTCTGATTGGGGGAAATGACTGGGAGAAGTCTCTTCTCAAAGCGTCATACTGAACCCCCAAAGCAGCCAAGGGTCATGATGGCCTTTGAATGCTCATGTGTCTGTGTGCCTATTGGGCTTCAAAGCCCACAGTGTGTGTGTGTGTGTGTGTGTGTGTGTGTGTGTATGCCTGCTCACACACATGCACATGTGCACATACACATGGATGGTGTATGTTTGCCCATGTGTTAATATGTATAGGCTTGTATGCATGGGTATGTTCATCTGTGTGTGTGCCTGTGTTTATACATATGTGTGTGCATGCATGTGCACTTGGATGGCGTGTATGCTGATACGTGTGTTAGTAGGTATACGCATGTGTGCATGTGTATGTGCATGCATGTATGTTCCTGTGTATATGCATATGTGTGTGGGCAAGCATGTGTGCATGCAATCCAGCCTGATCTCACCAAGTAGCCATGACTTCAGGGCTCGTGTGATTGGGAGGATTTTCTCTTATACCACTTCCTTCTCTTTCTGCCTCTCTGGACTCCCCCTGTTCCTGACTGGACTGCAATCCTGGTATGTCTCATCCAGGGTGGGAACAAGACCGAGAGGGTTTTTTACAAGGGAAGTGAGGCCTTGCCTCTAGAAGCTGTTTGGCCTGGGGCGTGGGGCCTGACCCCTCAGGGAAGAGAGAGTCACGTCTTCCAAGTGTGGGGCTGTGGCCTGCCTGGGGGGTCGTGTGAGCTGTGGGGGAGCTGAGCCCTGCACGGGCCACTCTCCCACCTCAAGTGTTGGTTTCTAGTGCCTGCCTCGTGCCCTAAGGCAACACAGGTCCAAGCCTGTGGATCTCCCCAGGCATCCCCGGGAAGTGCTCTGCAGCACGCTTGGGGGCTTTGGGGGCAGCTTCTGCTGTCTTTGTGAAGGGGTGTTCTGCCTTCTCCTTTAAACTTTTCCCCTCCCTGCAGCTCTCCTAGGATGATGACGATGCAGAGACAGGCCTGACTGAAGGGGAAGGTGAAGGCGAGGAAGAGAAAGAGCCAGAGAACCTGGGCAAATTGCAGTTTTCTCTGGACTATGATTTCCAGGCCAACCAGGTATGTGGGCTTGGGGAACAGGGATAGAGTGTGGATCGAGGCAGTTACCCTAGAGACAGGTAGGCCTTGTGTGTCTTTCTGCGGAGTGGGACAGTTGGAAGCCACAGGGCATATACATCTTTAACCTTGATCCTGGCTTCCACCATAAGCGTCTACTGGGGAAAGTCTTAGATGAACTCTTCTAATAACTTACTGGCTCAGCTTGGTCTGGCCCCACTCCCAAGATCCCCACTTGGGGTGAGGCTAGGGTATTGGCAGGAGCCTGGTCTGGGACTAGGTCAGGTTCTGGAGCAGCCCAGAGGCTCAGACCCAGCCCCTTTTCTCCACAGCTCACCGTGGGTGTCCTGCAGGCCGCTGAGCTCCCTGCCCTGGACATGGGGGGCACATCAGACCCTTATGTCAAAGTCTTCCTCCTCCCAGACAAGAAGAAGAAATACGAGACCAAGGTGCACCGGAAGACGCTGAACCCAGCCTTCAACGAGACTTTCACTTTCAAGGTGATGGAAACCCGCCGACTCCGGTTCCCTCTCCCCCTGGGTTCTGCACACCTTGCCCTGGTCCTCAGCCGTGGCTGGAGCCCTGGGGTATGCTCCGTATGGCACAGGCTGTAGCAACCTCTCTTCCATCTCACACGCTGGCTCTTTCAGTCTGCCTGGTACCCTGGGAGCAACACAGCCCCCTCCCCCCCAATCTTCCCATAGCATCCCCCGGAAGTGACTTTGACCCCATTCTGTGTCCTACAGGTGCCATACCAGGAGTTAGGAGGCAAAACCCTGGTGATGGCTATCTATGACTTTGACCGCTTCTCTAAGCATGACATTATCGGGGAGGTGAAAGTGCCCATGAACACGGTGGACCTTGGCCAGCCCATCGAGGAATGGAGAGACCTACAAGGCGGAGAGAAGGAAGAGGTAAGAGCGGCAAGACCGGGGTTCTCACCGTTGGCTGAGGCTAGCTCCGCCACATGTATGCTAGGGAGAGCGGTGGTTTGAGTCAGGTCTGCTAGTGAAGAGTCTAGCTCCCCACTGCCTGGCTGATGAGCCAGGGGAAGCTAATTTAACCTGAGGCTTTGGTGCACAGTGCCTGGTGTCTGTCAAGCAAGCCGTGAAATAAGGATGCCGTTATCATTTTTTTGCTTTTTAAGGTCCCACGGCCCTTCAGACTCTGTGCCTCAGTTTACCCGCCAGAAAAGCCAGCCTTGATTCGATAGGAGTCTCAGTGCTTGGCTTGTCACAGCAATCAACCCCGTTTGCTGTGTTCGAGAACGCCCCTCCCAGCTACCCTGCCAGCACCTGTTTCAGCCTGCATGGTGCTCGGGTGGAGGTGCGGGATAAAAGCACTCGGACTCCTGTAGATGGGGCTTTGCCTGTTGTCAGAGACGGAGGTCTGCATGCCTGAAGGAGGGCATGAATGGTTGGTCTCATCCTTACCTTGGCCGCCCCATCCCTGAGAGACTGGGGGCCGGTAGAGCCTTTGATCAGGAGTCCAGAGACCTCTCCTGCCCAGGGCTATGCTGCTGTCTGACTCTGAGGAACAGGTCTCCCTGACAACCTGGATTTCTTGTTGGTTACAAAGTGTCCTTGCCTTGTCACGCCCGAAGGTTTAAGTGACGTATGGAAAGGGAAGGGCCCTGAGAACCACATCACCCTGCAAGCCCCATAGCTAATAGCAGAGGAGGGCAGGGGGAGCAGGGATGAACCGGGAGAAGCAGCAGCTCCCTAACCATTTGGCCACCCGGCACTTGCTTCTCGTGCCCCTTTCACACAGCTTGGTGGGGGATCTGAGCATACCCTACATCCACCAGGCCTGCCAGGTCCCTCCGCTAGAGCCTAGCCTCTGCCTTCTTGAATGTCAGCATCCCCAGGATGTGGCTGTGAACTGCAGGGTGAGGTCCTGAGGTTGGAAGCCGGAGACCACCTCTGCTACAGATGTGAGAGGCAGGGATCACTGCTTTGGCAGTCATGGCGAGATGGGGGTCAGCCAGCCACACACTAGAGGCCACAGGGATAGCTGAAGTCATTTAAGTCCTGCTTCTTTCCCTGGACAGCCAGAGAAGCTGGGTGACATCTGTACCTCCTTGCGCTATGTGCCCACTGCTGGGAAGCTCACCGTCTGCATCCTGGAGGCCAAGAATCTGAAGAAGATGGATGTAGGGGGCCTTTCAGGTGATGCAGAGCCACTGGGAGCCAGGGTGTGGCGGCAGTGAGCCAGTCACCGCTCTGAGTCTCGGGGAGAACAGGAAGTCTTCCCCGATTTATTGTGGTCGCAGGCTTTCCAGTCCTCCCCAGCTGCCTGTCCATATCCAAGTGTCTTATAAATAACCCTCTGGCCATGCTCTGCGAGCTATGGAGAAGACAGAAGAATTTCCTTCTCCAAATGAGCTGACGACATAGAACTTTTCTCAGGAAGTGTGGGAAGTGGCAGGGCAGGGCTTGACCCCCACAGTCAGTCTCTCTGCCATGCCGTCAGAGAAAGGGGCTATTTTTTCCAGAAGAGACCGCAGGCTCTGCCAACTCTGTTCAGGAAGAGGATGCTGTTGGGTTCAGATTTACCCGTGACAGTAAATCTGGCGTAAGGCTAACCTGGCATAGGGCTAGCCTGTGCCGCACGATGCTTAATGGTAAAGCCTACTACCTCTGCTGAGCCTCCTCAGACAGTGAGCCTTATAGCTGGGTTTTGGCTCTGTCACTGACCCAGCTTGTGACCTTGGGCGGATCATTTCCTCCCTGCATACTCAGATTGTCATCGGCCAGGTTAGAAAGACTGGCTATGCAGGGTCAGGACTTGGCAGAACTCTGCTTTGCTTTTTTTTTTTTTTTTTTTTTTTGCCTCTCAGTCACCTCCTAGCCCAGGCCCCTGACCAGTTGGTCCCCACCCTTCCTTACAAGGCCTTCCTGAACTCGGACGTCTCCCTGACTTTGCGCACTAGGGGCCTATAAGTAGATAGTTAAGAGATAACCTAATAGCTGTCCTACCCGGGGCCCAGATGTCCATCCCCCCCCCCCCTTTCTGGGATTTTCCGTTCCTCCTTTGTGCTTCCCAGCAGCCTGGTTCCAGCAGGGTGGAGGGGGGGAAGCCTGGTGAGGGTGGTTGTCGGAGCTGAGGCATCACCCGGGTTGGGACTCTCTCTGCAGACCCCTACGTGAAGATCCACCTGATGCAGAATGGCAAGAGACTCAAGAAGAAGAAGACGACGGTGAAGAAGAAGACGCTGAACCCCTACTTCAACGAGTCCTTCAGCTTCGAGATTCCCTTTGAGCAGATCCAGGTGCGTAAGCCTCGGGGGGCTTGGGTCCTTGGGCTCTGAGCTAACCAGACAAGTATGGGGAGTTAGCTAGAGGTCAGCCGCAGGCCGGGGGCATCCCGTGGGGAAGGATCTGGGTCTGACAGTGCTGGGGTGGACCTTTTGAAGGGCCTCCATTATCTGAACATGAACTAATTTGAAAAAGTTACCTATTTTTGTATATCCATACCATTTACAGTACAGACTGACTGGAGAGAATATGTATTTAAAAAGTCATTTGTATTTGAGGAATACTTGTGTGTGTGTGTGTGTGTGTGTGTGTGTGTGTGTGTGTGTGTTTTCAAGATTTATTTATTATGTTAGTACACTGTCGCTGTCTTCAGACACCCACCAGAAGAGGGCATCAGATCCCATTCCAGATGGTTGTGAGCCACCACGTGGTGGCTGGCATTTGAGCTCAGGACCTTTGGAAGAGCAGTCGGTGCTCTTAACCACTGAGCCATCTCTCCAGCCCTTTCGTGGTTTTTATTATGTGTCCACTGACCTCGTTAGAGGTCGCTCCCCTTCCAGAAGGTCTTACAGTGCCTAGAGCATTGTGTATGTTCAAGTACACCTGCTGGCAGAAATGTAGGTTGCTTAAAAAATAAAAAAAAAAATAAATAAATAAATAAATAAATAAATAAATAAGAAGCGGTGGCCTCTGCACTGAAATTTAATTGGAGTTGGACTGGAAGCCAGAAACCTGGAGGCCTTTCCTTCATTTGCAGTGCAGAGTGACAGAGGGGAGGGCATGGAGAGGGCTCCCACTTCTCCCTTGAAGTCCTTCTTTCCTTTGCTTTGCCTTGCAGAAAGTCCAAGTAGTTGTTACCGTGCTAGACTATGACAAACTGGGCAAGAACGAAGCCATTGGGAAGATCTTCGTAGGCAGCAACGCCACAGGCACGGAGCTTCGGCACTGGTCCGACATGCTGGCCAACCCTCGGAGGCCCATCGCCCAGTGGCACTCTCTTAAGCCCGAGGAAGAAGTGGATGCTCTTCTGGGCAAGAACAAATAGGCTACAGAGGCTGGGGCCACGCCCCTGAGGACACAGACAAGATCCAGAGCTATCAATACCTCAGTTATGCGACCTTAGAGGTTTCTTCATTTGTTTGCGGTGTGTCCTGTTTTTCTTTCCTTTTTTTTTTTTTTTCTCTTTTGAAAGACCGACTTCCTTTCGGTGACTGTGTGAAGAGAGTCCCCTAAGACGGTGAATGAGAAGCCTGGCTCTGTTATTGTCCCAGGAGCGGTCCTTGTTGCATGCCCTATCACGGTTTCCCCTCACCCCAAGTGGGGCCCTCTACTGTCAGAGAGTTGAAGCACTTCCTGCTTTTCCTGGGTTTTGGACCAACAAAATGGCAAGCTCCTTCTGTTTCTTGACTGTGAAGGCAACATAGTGGCCAGCATTATTGTGTGGTTGTGTGTGTGTGTGTGTGTGTGTGTGTGTGTGTGTGTGTGTGTGCGCGCGCGCGCGCCCATCCATTCCCACCTGCCTCTGTTTTGAACATCTTTCCATTTCTGGAATGAGCCACGGACAATGACGCCATGTGAGAGGAGGAAGTCTTCAGAGACTCCAAGGTAAAGAAAGCCCACTGCCTAAGTGGTCAGATGCCAGATGTCCCATAGTCTTTGCGAATGGCCATTTGGAAGGCGGCAAGACGCGATGCTGGATGCGTTCAGAACTAGGACCAAAGCCCTTGATGCCATCACAGACTCCCTCTTGTCAGTCATGGCTTTCCCCAGGAGTGGGGTTTTGGGGACATTCATGGAAATAAACTATTCACTAGATTTGCTGGACTCTATCAGGGACTGCCAGCCCTGGGATGTCGCTCTTGTTGACAACATCAAACTTTGAAGAAACAGAAGTCCCATTACTCAGAAAGCCTAAAATTAAGCTCCCGGATCTTTGCCTCGTCCAGTGGGAAGCCGACACTTCCTCCCTCGGCAGAGTACAAGCAGCACGTTCATTTGTGTTCACGCACCATCTGGCTTTTGCCTCTGTTTCCCCCTTTTTTTGTGTGTGTAAGTGGAAAAATACCGTCTCAAGACAAGTGCTTTGCACAGAGCCAGAGACCTGTTAGAGGGATGCTTGAGTGTTTAGCTCCCTTGAGTCCAGGTAAGGAGGAGGTGTCGAGAAGGGGAGCCTGGGTGGACAGTGGCGAGCTGGATGGTGCAGAGCTCCTCTCAACTCCTATTCCTGACCCTCTGGACCCTTTGACCCTCAGTGATGGTAGCTGGAGTGGCCCAGGCCGACCTGTGGAGAGGCCCTGTCCTTCCATTCCTTAGAGAGAGTTTTCTCTGAATGCCAGGAAACACAGGACACTCATTTCAAATGGGTGGCGGAGAAAATGTGCTATAAGGTTTACACCCTGTGTTTAGTTTGTGTTCCTTTTCCCATTCTCTACTTGTCTCCCCAGCATTGATAAAAAGCCATATATATGTTAGTCAGGCTTGTACTAAGCACCCTTCCTAACCTGCAGGCTGGGCAGGGGGTTTAGGCTCCATGTACCCAGGGCTGTTCCTTTCCCTTGGTCTTGCATTTGTTCTCGAATCTCTCGGACCCTTGTTCTCTTACCACGGAAAATATATAAGCTTTCCTTAAGCCGGTGGGGGTGGGGGGCACGTTCTTCAACAGCAAATGTGGCAGGACATCTGCCCTGCCCCCACCTGGGCCCTTCGGCTTCCTGTAGGTCTCAGAGATGGATGGTGTAGAGTTTGGCTTTGAGCACCCAGCCTGGAGAAGGTGCAGTGTCTTCATTTTGGTGAAAATGGGGAGATGCGGGTTTGCTTTGCTTTTGGGTTTTTTGTTTTCTGTTTTGGTTTAAGTAGGGAGTGAGGTAACACTTCTACCAGAGACAGAGTGTGAAGTGGGGTTTGACCTGCCTCTCTTTTAGAGAGCCTTCTGCTACTGGCCCTTGGCATGTGGGAAATTGTGTATTTCATACACTCTCTGTATGTGTGTTTATGCTAAGCACTGAGAAAGGAGGACTCTGGTAAGATTATGGGCTGTAGTCCTCGGGATCAGAGTTCTGGTCGTGGTAGAACATTGTTGGGCCATTGGGTACACTCAGAGTTCGGGTGGTTTGAGAGTACCAGGGTCCCCGTATTGTCGGACATCTGATGTCGATGGATTCTTTTCTGTGGAATCTTGGTGCTTTCCTGGTCCCTCCCCTCACTGGCTCACCCACATTCCATGAAGCCCATTCACAGAAACTCCCCCATCAACCTTACCCTTCTCCCAGCCTTTCCCATCACCTTTAAGCTCCCTAGGTTCTCTCCTATAAACCACACTCAGCCCTTCCATAGTTCATAGTTCTCCTGCGCTGCTGACAGAGGGAAGGTAGGAATGGTGGGTGCCTCTGTGGTTTGACTGTCCCTGGGCTGAAAGACAGGTGAGAGCTCATCACTGTGGGCAGCCTGCCAGGGCCTTTCACTCTGATCACTAGTTTGGAGTCAGCATGGATGCTGGGAGTGGTTCTCCTCAGGCTTAGGGCTGGTCCTGGACTAGCCACCCAAGCAGATGGCACCCGTCCAGGTCCGGGGACCAGGCAGGAACATGTTGAGGCTTAAGTTTTTCTGCATTGAGGGAGGGGAGGGCTGATGTGACCCAAACCCCAGCACTGCATTCCAAACCTTCACTGCCATGGGGGTTTATTTCTGGGGACGTCAGGATCCGGGGGTATCAAGACTAAGCAGAGATAGTCAATGTTTCTGGCTGGTGAGGAATTCTGGATACTTCTGTGGATAGAAGTTTTTATCCCAAAGAGAGGAAAAGTATTTACTAGAGGGGTTTGTTTTTGTTTTGTTTTTAAAGAGCACTTAAGACCATGAACACCCAAACTCCACTCAGGATCTGGGGGCACATGTTCTCCCTGAATGATCCTCCGTACGTGAAGCAACCTCTACAGTGCCTGGGGCAGTGTTGGAGACTTAAGAAACAAAGGCTGAGGCCTGGGGACTAGGGGGTTCCCAGCCAAGCAGGTGCTTGGAATGAGCAGGGCGAGGCCCGGCCAGACCTCGACAATACATCGTTTTTTGTTTCTATAAAAGTGGTTTGTGGTGATCTTGCTGGCCCAAGATTCAGTGAGAGATGGGGGAGGCTTTTTAACCACAGGCCTCTTTGTAAAGGTAGCTTTTATAAACATGTCTCCATGCCTCCATGCTGGACACAAGGGTGGGCGGTTCTCGAAAAGAGAAAGGAATCCCTCGTTCATTTAATGTCATGGTCTCAAGCCTGTAGGGAGAGCCTGAGTTTGAGGGCATGCATAGCAGCAGTCTCCCTGAAGGAAGGAAGAGATGGAACTTTCCCCATCCCCTGCTCACTGGCCCACAGCCCCATAATGGCTGCCAGATTTGGCAAATACAAATACAGGATACTTGGTTAAACTTGAATTTCAGATAAGCAAATACTTTTGAAATATAAGGTTGTCCTATGCAGTATTGGGGCCATGCTGTACCGTAAACAGTGATTCAATGTTTAATGTGAAATTTAAGTTTAATTGGCTAATCCTGTATTGTGTCTGGCAACGTACTCTCTGGCTCCTTCATCTCTCTCTCTTTTTCAGTCCCAGGGGCCAGGGGCTGTTTTTTTTTTTGAACTGCAATATTGAGAAGGGGACACTGTGACTTGAAGATATATGAATATACTTTATTTTTGAAGTAACAACTAAACAGGAACTTTCTGAAGCCACTGCGCCTCACTGGAACTCCCCCCCACCCCTGTTCATTTAGTTATATATTATAAAAGAAGATGCTATCTATAAACATCCGAGCAGAATCTTGTTTAATCAAGATGCATGCCTACAGTTCTGTAAATAGCCGCATGGCAATGCTGAGAGTCCCCTTGATCTCCCAACCTCAGACCCGTTTTATAGAACTGGCTGCTCCTCGATTTTATGTTGTGTAAAGTCCTTGTCCTCCCCTCCCCTCCAGGCAATGTCCACAGTGGGAGATAATGTTCTGGCCCCAGTGCCAGCCTTGCCCAGGGAAGATGCTGAGAGACACTAGCCCCGAAGGCAGGTCTGCTGCATGTCTATAGGGCTAACCTTGGGGCACAGTGCACTGTGTAGCCTGGCGTCTGGCGTCCCGTTGCCTCTGTGTTCCACGTGTGTGACGTGATTCCTTTCTTCCCACTGTCTCGAATAAACTGAAAAGCCATAAAGGGGCCTCTTACAGGAGGGTGCCCTCCACTCCTTCCAGGGGCCTCTCTGTCCCTCTTAACCGGCTCCCCATAGAACACTTGTGAAGGGCTCACCTGTCCGTCACCCTCTCTTGCTCCCTTAGCCCGGTGTTGTGAGGACGGTTGGTGAGTTCAGGGCTTCTGGTGGGGTCTCAGGAGTTGCCCCTGGCTGGCTTTTGTGGCCTGAGTCTGACGGTGGGACTTAGAAGCAGGGCAGTGGTTGTGACCCTGTGACTTCTTGAGAGGCCTGGAGCCAACCAGGTTTTTCAGAAGCAGTCAGCAGCCCAGCCTATTGCCAGGCTCTCAGTGGCAGCCTGGGATGAACAAGGCCAGCCCTGCCTACTTCTCCCTGAGCTGTCAGGGCCCACAGGGAAAACTTGGAACTGCAGTGGTTAAACTCTCCACCCACTCTCTCCATTGTCTGGCAGTGCCACAGAGCAGGGTGCCCTGAGAGCAAGGTGGGAGGTGCGGTGGTGATAAGGGGTCACTCACAACTGAGGAGCATTAGGCTCTCTGACCCTCTCCTCAGCTCCCAGGGCAGCCTGAGCAGGCATAGCAAGTAGTGAGTGTATGGGTAGACAGGGCTGGAGCAGCTTGGGCCCCCAGAGGGCCCCCCAGAAGCCAGTCATAGGTGACTAGTCCAGGGGACCTCAGGCAGAATTGGGCAAGTATATTGAACAAGGCCAGGGGCAAACAAGGCGGGGTTGGTTGGAGATCTCCTGTCCCCAGAGAAACTGAAACTGGGCACTGTGGCGGCGGAGTCTGGCAAGGTGGCGGGAGCCGTGCGTGGGCCTCAGTTTCACCCCCCAGCTTTCCTCAGCAGCCAGGAGTTCAGGGGAAGGATCTGGAAGCCTGATCATTCTGCTCTAACTCCTGCTCACCTAAGGATTTGATTTGCTTTCTAAAAACCTTGGCTCAGAAACTTTCAAAACTGGGGCAGCAGCTGAGTGTGCCGTGTCCCCCTGGAATATGCTGGCCCCGCCAGGAGCCCTCCCTGCCTTCCTAAGAAGGACGCGTGTAGCCCTCCCTCTCCCCAACTCTGCTTGGCAATGCTCTCTCCATTCCTTCTGTGGACTCTGTTGTTCTTGTCTGATCTCTTGTCAAATTGTTATTTTGTAATGAGCTGCGTCTCCTTATTAAAGAAAAGAGCTGAAAGCAACCCGGGGGCGGGGAGCATTTCTATTTTTATTTATTTTTTTATTTTTAGTGGGCCAGGGCAGGGGGAGCTGGGAGCTGCCCCCAAGGGTCAGCAAGGTTGGGGAGAGAGGTGAGCTGGTTTTGGAGCTCTGGCCTCCAGCTCAAAAGGAAGGAGTCTCGGCCTATTCTCTTCTGGGTTTGGGAGGAGAGATGGCGTTTCTGGAGGATCGGAGTCACACGGGGTCTACCCTTCTGGGACAATAAGGGCTGTTCTACATCCTTACGTTCCCTCTAGAGGACCTGGGTAGGGGACAGCAGCAGTCTGACCTTGACAATAGGGGGGCAGCTGGTCCCAGGGTGTAGATGTTTAAAAGTGGAAAGTCCAAAGGCTCCAGTCTTACATTGTAAAGACTGTTATCTGTCTTCGATGAGGCAGAGATAACAAGGGCCAGTAAAGCTTCAGACCGCTCAGGAACAGAGTCTGGGCAGTATGGCCAAGCCCAGGAAAGGATTCAACTCTGTTTTAGTTCCTGGCCCCAAAGACTGTCACTTCATATTGTGTGACACTTGTCTAGGACCATGTAACAAACTAGACTTTCTTGTGTTTTGTGTCAAATCCAGATGGCCAAGGAACGGTCAAGGCAGGTGGGCCGAGCACCTGTGTGAGCTGGCAGGGGCCCAGATCTGGCTGTCGGGCTGTTTCAGTCCGGCTGGAGACCACGGGCTAGGTGGCCTGCTTGCACAGGGCCGAGAATGTGGGCACCTTGCTCTGCTGCAGGGAGGAACCAGGAGGGAGGCTAGTACCTATGAGCAGTAGATGAAACAGGCTTCTACAGACATGACCCAGCCAGCGGGGGTCCCAGAGAAACGATGCTTGTGGTCTAGGGGCCCCCTATATTGGACATGCCTTCCTCTGCTTCAAGCCCCAAGGCCAGAGCTGAACTCTTCAACCGTGACATCATCCCTGTTTCTTCTTGCTGCTTGAGCTACAAACAGCTGGGTGACAGCAGGGGAAAAGAATCTCCCTCCCCCCGCCCGCCTCCTTCCCTCCCTTCCAAGTCTGTGACCAAGGATTTCCACTTGGCAGAAAGCGGACCTAAAGCCTGGCTGCCCACTCCCCAGCCCTGCCAGCAGCCTAAGCGGCGACTCCCCGATGCCCTTCTGTTAGGATTTAGATCTAACCTCTAACGACCCCAGAGTTAGGTTCATTTGCATAGTTTGGAAGTGGTTTTTGGAACTTCTGAACCAGTGACCTAAGGAACCCGTACACAGTGGAGGGCTGAGGTAGTTGGAAGCCTGTAAGAGCCCAGCACCACCACCAGCTCTCTTACCCCAGCTTCTCTGTGTAGCGCTGTTGGGGTGTATCCAGGTAGGCCATACACCCCTGCTTTTTAAAGAAGCAGCCGCCTTCTTTGGTGCTGGGAACCCGTATTTCTTCTCAGGGTTCTAAACCTCCACTCTAGGCTTCTCCTGCCAATCAACCCAGGAAATCCGTTGGTGCTCCAAGAGCCCTTCTCTGGGGTGTGGCAGGTGGTGACCACAGACTTGTGGCTGCCTATGGCAGAGATGTCTCAGTGGCGACTGTTGGGGGGCTGCCTGGTGAATGGGAGGTTCTATCAATCTCGTGGCACAAAGGTAAAACAGTTTTATTTACTCATTTATAAATACTGTTGTGTTTACAGGCATCTTATAGATGTGAATATTATTCCCAAACTTTCAAACACAGAATACTTAATACTAATAACAACAATCAGTAAAACAAATCCATCCATCTCAGGGTTGAAAAGGCCACTCAGAATTGCATAAAAATACATTCAGTTCAGAAAGCCAGTCTGGCTTCCCCTCCCTCAGGGGCCTCCCCCAGGTGTATTTACAGTTGACTGAAGTTAATCCACAACTCAGCGGGCCAACAGTCCCGGGGTGCACTAAGTGTGGGTGAAGGGTAGAGAGAGGAAATACAAAATGTTAGTGCCAGAGTGCTGACCAGGATTGGAGCGGAGGACGCATGCCTGGAAGAAAACCGTAAAGCCAAAGCTGGGGTAGAACCACCGACCCTGCAGAGGGAAAGGTCATTGCTCACACATTGCTCCCCTCTTCAGGGAAATCATGGCTCTGCTTGAAGGTACCAGCCAAGAGGAGGGCTGAACTGCCAAAGGCTCAAGGGAGGCTGACTAGGAAGGTGGCCATGGTGGATGGGTGCATCCTCTCAGAATCTTCTCCCCTGGACCCTGTGCCTTCTGGTACCTTTGCCTACAACTGCTTTCACTCAGTCTCCCGCATCCTAGGATAGTCTGGCCAACTTCTGCAGACACATGCTTTCTGGAGAGAGTCAAGCTGGTGCCAGCCTGAGTGGCCCTTGTTCAGAATCCAAGCTCTGATCCCCAGCTCTGGGTTCAAGAGCATGCCAGAGGCTCTTCTGCCGCCTCATGGTCCGGCCTTTTGTGGATCTTCTCTCCTGGCTGTCACTATGCAAACAAACTCGTCCAGCCTGTTCTGAGGAAACACTTCTGCCTTCAGCTAGCACCAGTCATATCTTTCAGAAAAGATAGGATGAGCAGACACGACCCTGAAACAGAGGGGTCGTGCTGACCTATAAGCCAAACCTGGTCTTTGAGGGCCGCTAGCACAGCCAGGAAGCTTTGAAAGCGGATGGGGGTAGCCATGGGTGGTGGGCGGGACGACATGCTGTTGGCATTTGAAAATCCTCAAGGACTCTTGGCTGATTAATGGAAAACCTCTTCCCTCAAGCACCATCAAGTCCGTGTGTAGAAAAGCAAGGCCTAAGGCGTGTGGCTGAGAGGAGGGATGGGGGCGGTGCTTACTTTGGAGGGGCCTAGGCTAGCATCTTGGTAGCACTTAAGGGACCACCCAAGCAAAATTTTACTGGAAACACTAGGGGAAAATTTAGAGGCAAAATAACAAAATGTCATTCTGGCAGATTCCCAATCTGGAAGATAAGCCTAGGCGTGCTTTGGGAAACTGGGCGGGGGAATGAGGAGCAAGAGACAGAGCGCACTGGGGTAAACTGTCTGCATTCCCATTCTAATCAAGAAATGCCAGACCTGGGCATCCAGGTGCTGGGTCGGCTGCAAGGCACCCCAGGAGATTTGCGACCCTCAACCACAGCTCTCAAGGAGATGTGGCTACAACTTTCAGCTACTCTCTGGCTTGTCAGGAGTCCAACTGATTTTCCTCAGCCCTCAGAGACCACTTCATTCCTTTGTAGCTGTGACAGTGACAGCTTCTGGGCTATAATGAAGTTGATCTATTTTTCCAATCTAATCAGAACACAAGCAATCAATAGTTGTCCCTGACAGAGTCGACTGCTCCGAGCAGTGTCAATACCCATTAGAGGAGCTGATTAAAATCTCGCTCAGCTGGAGCTGAGGGACGAACTCAGTGAGACGGAACACACTTCAGGTGCAGAAGCCTAGCTTCCTTTCTCCCAGGCTCCCACCTCCACCCTGTTCCACATCCACAGACCTTCCTCTGCCTTTTACCCACTACAGCACGCAGGCACCCAGTTCCAGGGTTTGCCCCTTTCCTCACATCCAAGCCCTAGGCATCTGGCTAGAGCTGGGCAGCATTCTGTGCTGTGGCCATGGTGTCTCCTGGGAAGGGCACCTTCCACAGCAGCCTGAGGAAGGCTCTCCTGCTGCCTGGGTGCTGAGAAGCAGCGCTGGTCACATCTAGGAGAGGTGGCTGAGCAGACCCAGCAGCAGCAGCAGGTTTCCTAGTGATGCACACACCGTGTCCTCCTGCGGGTCTGTACATCCCAACCAGCTCCGATCTCCATCCCTGCAGGGTGGTAATGTTTTTACCTAACCACCAGGAGGGCAAGCAACCACACCACTATTCAATCGCTTTCAATGTTAAACTCACTCTCCAACACGGAGGGAAGAGGGAAGAGCGACCCTGACAGGCCAGTCTTAAACAGCTTGACTTTTTCCCCAAAAGCAGGACTGATCTTGAAAATTCAAAGAGAAGCAATTTTTGAAGCAGGAATCTTAAGTGTAAAAAATGTCCTCATCTTTGAATAAAGCACAGAATTTTAAGCTAAGAGGACTTTAAAGTGTCCTGCCCTCCACGCTGCCTCACTTCCTGGGTCAGGGAACCGATGAGGTTTGAGGCTTGCACCTCTCTTCAGAACAGAATGGCAACTGAGCTGCAGCTGTACTTGGGCATGGATCTGGACAGGCTGCAAAGGGGACAGAGAGCAGAGTCTCGGAGGGCACGGCTCGGAGAGGCCCTTCACTCTGGTTCCTATCCTGTTCTGAGGCCCACAGGCTGCTCCTGTGCCTCCTGAGTGGAAGCTGCCAGCTACCCCTCTCAACAACCCTTGCACCTCAGGACTGACGACTGGGGCAGAGGCAGGAAAAGCAGGGTGAGAACATGTCCCACTGCTGGACAGACACAGGCAGGTGCGGCTCCAAGATAGGTTCTTCAGAGGCAACACCCTTGAATGTGCAGAGCTCTTCCCCTAGAGACTGGGATGGAGCTGGGGACCAGCACCCCCAGGAACTGTCTGGAAAGGCTCTAAACCCCTGAAAGTTAAATAGGCGACTCCAGCCAGAGACTGACTGATCAGTGATTACCCTCAAAGGTGGCGTGGGTACTGAAAGCTGTCAAATGAATGAGAACGTTCCTATCCCTATCAATGTCCCACAAAGACTGGTGTGACAAGGCTGAGCCCTTCCTGCATGCCGGCCTGCTCGCAGTGGAACAGTAAGCTCCAGCCACGAGACTGCGCATGGGAAGCCAGCAGGTGAGGCTGGTGGCCACTGGGGAGACCCACGGTGCCTAACTGGCCAACCAAGCAACACAGGCAAGGGAGACTACGCACTCACAACAGCTGGCCTGAGGAGGCCATGTCTTTCATGGGGGCTTTCAGTCAGTATGATTTTGAAGAAATGGAGTTCTCTTCTCTGGAAGAGGCCAAATTCACAATGCTTCTAATAAAATTGGTGGCCTGAAAGGAATTGCCAGGAATGGCTTGGGACCACATGCTCTCTGATGGGCTCTTGGCCACAGAGGCTAGCACTGCTGAGACTGAAAAGCCTGTCAATAGCTTGTCACAAGGAAGCCTTCCTGGCAAGAGGTGGCATCTTAACACGAAGGCCACATATAGCAGTGAGTATAATGCCAGTTTGTGAGTTTTTGAGAACCTTCCCTACACTTCAAAAGGCCCAAAGGCATACCACTGTGAATTCCTTCCGACCTGGCCTGTGAATGGAGGAAGTTTTCCTATAAACTGTCTCCTTTCAAACTGTTTTCCCACAAGCCCGTTTTCTCTTCCCAAGAATGAGGCAGCAGCAGTTCCCTCTTTCCCAGTATACAACCCGTGCTAGGAGAATCGGTTGGCTGGCGTCTTGTTGATGTCTCCTAGCAAGAAGGGAATGCTTCCCATAGCAGAAGGCAGGTCCTTCTCACGTGGCTCAGTGTTTCACAAGAGTTAGAGCAGTCCAACACAAGACTCCTCAGAAGAACGGGTTGAAGTGGAAAAGAGAGTCTTACATGTGCTGAAAGTGTCAGAGGAGATACAGTTCTTATTCTGTACCAGGGACCCTGAATTACAACTTCTGTTTAAGAGCACATGAAGTTTGCAAGGGCCACCATAAAGGACCGTGGCGTCTTCATGAGAGAAGCTAAGAGGTAGTGTTAGAATGGTCCACATCACTAGCAACCCTCAAACAATGAGGCATTAAAGGACGTGTCCTTTAATGTGAACCAAAGGACAGAATCCACATTATACCCATCAGCACTGGATCATCGACAAGAGCTAGCAGTTTAACTGTATGCTGGAATTACGGAGTATTCTATATAGGCTGTGTCATGATAAGCTAAAGGGCTGCTTGTCTAGACTCTAGAGGATGGAAGTCAAGATGTGACAGGCATCAAAACCATGACATCTGAGGAGGGACTCAAGGGACTAGGTGAGTAGAGACCACTACCCACCCATACCTAATGTGCTATCCTGGCGGGAAGGGGCTGACCTCAGCTTCTATTAGTAGAAAATGTCATAGAGGTGCCCAAAGTTCAAGTAAGACATGCATAGCTCCCGGAGGCTGACCATAGGTCAGAGTTATGGCAGCAGGGAGGCACAGGGACGCTAGGCCGGATGATCTAGGGGGCTTGCCCCTCCTAAGAGTCCACGAGTACTCTTCTTCATCTTCAGTGTCTACCCAGCAGTCACCTCTCCTGCTGGCTTCTGAGAAGGGACCGGAGTCTCGCCAGTTCTCACCACCCCGGCAGCACAAGCACAGTGCTCCCCGTGCCCTCCCTCGGATGCTCTCCCTGTCTCTGGCCTCTTCACTCCCCAGTCTAGCTTCCACCCTGGCTCCCTCCCAGGCCTCCTTGCAGCGACTCCACTTCTCATTAGGAGAAGAGAACAAAGCCAAGGGAAGCAAGGCAAAGTGGAGCACTCAACACTCAGGCAGGCAGCTGGCCTCAAACTCCTGATCCTCCTGCCTTAGCTTCCCAAGTGATGGGACTGTAGATGCAAACTACTTGTACAACTTAAAGAGTTCAGAAAATCATTTTGTAAGCAGAGTAGTGGGAGATATGAACAATGGGCTGACCCCTAAGCCATCCTCTAGCTTCGCAGGGATAGGGTCATGGCACCAAGGCAGCTGAGTGACAAGTTTACAAACAGCTGAGGTCGGGAGCTTGGTTTCAGCTTTTACACCATCAGGGTGGGAGGAGAAATCACCAAAGGACAGAAAGAAAAGGAGCAAGAGAGTCCAAGGCTGCCTTGGCCTTGTGGAGAGGGAGAAATGAGGTTAAGACTGGTCAGCGATGTTCCTAGGTTCCTGACAGGAAAGTAAAACCAAGTCAGTTCCTGAGAGGTGAGTAACACAGAGCCTCAGCACAGAGCCACATCACCTTGCGCCATGAGCAAATAGCTCCAGAGGCAATCCCACATCCCACCCTTTTTCTTGGCACCCCAGATAGGATCCCAGAGTGGCCACCACAAGACTCACCTATATAAAGAACAGTGGGTCCAGTGTAAAGGCTATGGGGTCAAAGCCTTACACATCCAGACCCAAATCAACGTGGACAGAGCAGCAGAAAGCTGGGAGGCCACAGCTGAGCTTGGTGCACCCCACAGAGCTCTCTCCAGGTTGCTTGAAATGGCCACAGTCATGCTTCAGTTAAAACGGTCGTAAAACTTGGGATAGAGGTGCGGGGGTAATGGGGCACGGAGGGTGCAGGGACAATGTACAGTGCAGAGGAGGTGACTGATGAGGGCCACGGCTGAGAATGAAGGGTGGGCAGCAATGCATGCTGTCCCCTCCTCCCAGACCTCAGCTATTTGGACAATTTGCTGATGACTCTGATGAGGGCACCGTTTTCATCTTTCAGCCTCTGGTTGTCTGATTTCAGTTCGGTTAACACCTGTGGAGACAGAGGGGAAGAAAGGTGTGTCAGAGCCTGGCACAGTGGCTGCCTTTGCCCTCCCAGCACCTCCTGACAGCTCGTGATAAGTTGTTGCGCCCTTCTGCTCAGGGGAAGTACCCCTCTGATCTTCTATTTGCTGAGTCAGAAATGTAAGCAATGTAGGGAACACACAGCTGCTCATCTTCTGAGCCAGCGTCACATTCCATATAGCCTACAGTTCGGTTCTACTGAGCCAGTAGCCATTTGCAACTGCTCCTGCCCTTGAACTCACCTGTGGCCTAGAGAATCTGGGAGCCTGCTGGGCGGCTGCTGGGCACATAGGGAGGGCCTTCAGCAGGAGTCAGAGAGACGGTGACCTTAGGAGTTAAACGGTACTGCTGCCCAGCCCAGGAACAACATGCAAGCCAGGAGATAGAGCTTGGCCTTTCTGCCACATGTCAAGATGACCAAGGTCCTCCTGCTGTCTTTGGTAACTAGAACCCATCCAGATTCTCTCCGGTCATACTACACACACCTACTCTCAACATTGCCACCCAGACAATTCACAGCTATGGTGGAGACCCAGGGGCCTTCACCAGCACGTCAGTGGATGGTGTTATAATTCTGGCAAGCAGAGGTTTCTGGAAGAGGGATGGAGTGGAGAGTCCATCTGTCAGCTCTTCCATCTTGGAACATGACACACATTGTTGCTCAACTCAAAGAACACAGGAAAATTGAGTTCCAGCGTGGACACCCAAGTCTTTATTATGTGGTCAGGCACTTTGACAGATATTTTGTCTATCTGGAAAATGTTAATGAAGTACAGTTCATGTGTGGGCCTTCTTGGTAGCAGACTGGGGTTAGAAGGTAAGTAGATGTCCACAACAAAGGCTCTAGAAGCCTGTGTCTCCCCTGTTATGCAGACACCCTGCCTTTCACGGATCAGTTATTCCAACCTTCAGGACCCACACAGTAAGCAAGGCCTATGTGGTTCTAGCTTCTGGCACTGCTATTACACTAGGGAATCTAAATGTGCCTGAAGGAATATCATCTTTGTCTCCCAACCTTACACGGACAATGCAGGTTACATCATACAATTGTGATATAAAGAGAAAACATCTACAAGTGGGGACTTTGAAGGTCTCACTGGCTCCCCAGGAACCAGCGCTGAGGCTGTTCTTATCTCTATAAATGAGGAGACAGGCGTCCGCCTCCAGCCTACGGCAGTTAGCTAGTTATGTATCACTGATAAATTTATACCCATATGTGCCCAAGTCCAAATACCATCTCTTCATTATAGGTGGGAATAGAAAACAAACACCAAAGCACCTGTGGCCCACAAACACATTCAGGAGTGGTCACTCTCAGTGATCCACAGTGCTGTAGACCAGCCGTTCTCAACCTATGGGTTGAGACCCATGTGGGAGTTGAAAACCCTCTCATAGGGGTCACGTAACACCACTGGAAAACACAGATATTTATATTCTTCATAACAGTATAAAATTAGAGTTATGAAGTGGCAATGAAAATTTTATGGTTGGGGGGGTCACCATAACATGAGGGTACTAAAGGGTCACAGCATTAGGAAGGTTGAGAGCCACTGCTTTAGACAAAGCACTTCTCTGTATGCTTGTAGCTATAAAGGAGTAGTAAGGGCCCTGCTCCCTCACATGGGCCTTCAAGAGGCTGATGGAAGTAAGAGACATGGAAGTGCTGGCCTCTGGGACGGACGGGCCTTGCAATTCTGGGGTCCCCTGCTACCACTCAGTTTCCCCGTGAATCTGGGAGAGCAGGCAAGCCATCTACACAGTTCAGCAGTAAGAGTACAATGGAAAGCTAGTCCCCCCCTGACTCAGTAGTTCTGGCAGCCTCTTTGATGCCTATCGGAATGGGGTGCTCAGAAGCTCAGCCAGCGAGCTCTGCCCAGGCTGCCACCTTCCATCTCTGCTCCAATGCTCCATGTCTGGGGGTTTGCTTGCCTGGGGGTGATTCTTAATTAAAAAATTTTTTTTCACTTATATATGTGACTGTTTTGTCTGCATGTGTGTCTGTGACTTGTGCCTGTGGAAGCCAGAAGAGGGCATTAGGTTCTCTGGAACAGAAGTTCCATAGGGTTAGTTGTGAGAGCATGTGGGTGCTGGGACTCAAACCTGGATTCTCTGAAGAACAGCCAGTGTTCTTAACCACGAGCCACCTCTCTAGCCCCTGGAAACCCTATCTCTTAGCTGGACGTGCACAGGTATGAAGACGCTGTGGGTTGTGTTCCCTGCTGTACAGAACTGAGCTGCTTTAAAAAGGAGGTACAGGTCGTTGAGTGTTGGTGACTTTCTTTTCCTCATTAAGAACTCAGTTCTTTGGGGGCTGGGGAAAGAGACAAGAAAATTTCATAGCTGCAATATCTAACATGAAAAGAAAATGTAAAAAAAAAAAAAAAAAAAAAAGTACCAGTGGCGTGCAGAGATCAAGGAAGGGGCACACAAACTCCATGCTCAAAGATGGGGAGGGAGCAGCGCTGTCTGACCCTGAGCTCAAGTGTGAAGAGCTATGCAAGCGTGAGGTTTCACAGAGTGCATCCTAACTCTCTGGACCTCAGCTTCTCCATGTCTAGCCAGTTTGATGTTCAGATACTTCAGACAAACAGAGTCAAGTACATGCTTTCTTAAATATTACTTCTTATAATCTATGATGAAGATTGTGTTAAAGCAAAGGGCACGGGTCCTAAAGCTTTACAATGTGCCAGGGCAAGGCAAGCTGTGGGTGGAGGGTCTCGAAGTAAGCCTTACCCGAGCTGCCTGCCTTGCTTGAGCTGCCTGGCACTGAGCGCTGGGGTAAGGCTTGAGGGGGACGATTCAAAAGGGGTAACAGTAGGTTCAAATCGCTTGACCACACTGCCAGTTTCTTTCCTGCTGGTAGGAGTCAGCGGGCAGGCTTTTCTGTCAAGGTTGGCACAGTTATGTACCTTAGACTAGACTACAGGCCACACAGTCTTGGCTGTGACTACTTTATTCCCTGAGGATGGCCTAGCAGGTAATACATACTGATAATACAGACACTCAAATTTTGATTTGCTTCCAATAAATCTTAATTTCTGAAGATTGAAATATGAATTTCATAGGAATTTTATTTGTCAAATACAATTCTTTTGGTCTCTTTCATTTAACTACTGGCATGGCTTATGGGCTACCTACCGTTTGCTTTCCTTTATCACAGGTCATATACCAGTCAGTGACATTACAGTGACACAATCTTCTGGTAGGTAAACGTTTTTTGGAAAGTAAGTCTTTGTACACCATGCTGGCTGGCTGGCCTCAGCCTCACAGAGATCTGCCTGCCTGCCTCCCAAATGCTGGGACTAAAGGCCTGTGCCACCACGCTGAAACTGGCTAGTCAAGTCAGGGTAGTGAAAAGGGACAATTCTGTCTGTGGCTCCTCTGCTGCAATGCTGCCCTATGCTATAGTTGCTGACAGATTGTCCCTACATTGTTTAGACCATGTGCTTAGCAAATGGTTAAGGCTGTCAAATATGCAGATGGCTTATCTCACGGTGTGCAGAGTGCAGACTCTGGAGCCTAACAGGGTTTGAACTTTTCTTCGACCATTTACTCTCCAAGGGACCTTGGGCTTGGTTCTGATTCCGTAACCCATGGTTTAAATACACGCGCTGGTGCTGAGGAATCAGTGAGAAAACAAAGCACTCAGCCTATGCTTCAATAAATGCCGGGATGACATTAATTTTGCCACATGTCCTACACTGTCTGCAACAAATAGGGAGACCAAAAATAACAAGGACGTCTTTGGGGGTCTCTATTTTACCCCAAACCAAAATTCCCCACGCGTGCAAAGACTGAACCAAGGGTACAGAGTGAACACTAAGCATGCTCCACCACAGAGCTACATGTTAGCACCCTTTTGGGATGTTTGAGGCTAACTGAAACAGAGTTTAGAACCGAATGCTGGCTGCTCACTGCCTGGCCACAGCAGCACATCCCTTCCCATTTTCTTTCTACCTGTGATAGCACCCATGAGAGGGCATTAGCTCATCCCTATGGCAATCTGGGCGCTTCAGTACTAGTGGGTTATCAGTTGCCAGCTACTGACCCCAAAGGCGAACGCAAATAGACAGAATAAAGGACAGGCCCTAGCAAGACTAATTAGATTGTTGCTGAAAATCAAAAACTCATTTCAGGCATTGTGACCCTGTCACACTATCTTCGGATGGGAAAACCATCTGTGTGAGAGCCTGGCTCTCAGATCCACAGCCAGAGGAAGGGTCTAGTTTGCCAAACCTGGTTTTTTGAGGGGTGCTTTCAGCTGAAAACAAACCCTGTTCTCGATCCACTGCTTGTCATCGCCTTTGCCAGCCCAGCCTATTGGGAAGGGCTCGTTTAGTTTATACGGCCTGCGTTGTTCTGCCTCAAGGCCCACACACGTGGGGCAGGAAAGGACGCATCCCTGCAGCCAGGAGACTTGGGAGGGGAACAAGACGAATGTTTCGGGAGGACAAATGAATGCAAAGACTTAGGAGGAGGTAAAGAGTGAGTGCTCATCTAGCTCTGCCCCAGTGGTACAATGGACTGTGTTTGTTGCGAAGACAGAGGTAGGCTCAGGGAGGCGTGGCCTTCAGGAGTCCTTTCCATCAGGTAGCGCTGTCACTTGGGATTAAGTTCCATCTGGTATTCAAAGGGTTGTGATTTTCAACCTTGGTCACATACACATCCGTAGGGGAGCTTTAGAAAAATACTGATGCCAGGTCTCAATCAATCCAAACCACAGAGCACTGGAATGGGCCCATACATTATATACAATATACCATATACATGATATAGCAGCAGCTCCCAGGAGGATCTAACACACAGGCACGGTTGAGAGCTCTTGCCCTTGGTTACTTTAGGCTACATTTGGGTGGCTGTTGGCTAAGAAAGCTCTAGGCAGAGACCCCATCAATGAAATGAATATGTGTACGTGGATGCACAGAGGTAAATATACATAGCTGTGTATCTGTGCAGCTAAGTAAGCAAGTCTATATTCAGTCTCTAGGGGAAGAGAATACTTTAGCAGTGACCCTCTGTTTGCCCACTACCACCCTCTAACTGGGTTCTTCTGTCCCATTATGTGGACTCCATCTCCAGATAATCAGTTTTACAGATACCTGGACATGGAGGCTCTGATGGAAGGGATGGGTACTGGGCTTCTGGGACCAACAAGAAGAATGAACCTGCCTGGAGTAGCAGAGGAGGGAAGTGAGGTGGAGAGGAAGGGCAAGAGCTAGAGCTCCTGGGTGTCGGAGGACTCGATGGACTTGGAGAGTCTGGCCACCACTCGGGTCAGGGCCCTGTTCTCAGCCTGCAGTTGTTCGTTCATCTGCTTCAAGGTTTGAATCTGTTTTAGCTGGTGAAGGTTCTGCGGAGAGTGAGACATGAAGGAGACGGACAAGACAGAGACAAGACAGACAGAGGGAAAAAGTGGGACAAAGAAACCACGTGACTTTCTGTTTCTGGTTTTAGTTTGCATGCAAGAGAGGAAATGGGAAAGGCAGGTGTAATGAGCGCAAGCTGAATCAGGAGGAGGAGGGAAAGATGCACCAGAAGAGGAAGGGCTGTCTGTGGCCCTGGGATGAGCCCTGAGCATGCTGGGATTAGCTATATGAGCATCAGAAACCACATGTGGGTCACCTGAGAACGAGAGGCCTTCTGACAAATTCACATGCAGAGCCGCAGCCTGGGGTGGGACTGTCCTTCATTGTCACTGGGACTGGTCTGAAGATCTGGGAGGGGTTCCTTCTCTTGTCTTCATCTTGTCCTCACACTTGACCCCCTACCCCATTTGCTTTCTTCCTTAATTAAAAACTACAAGCAGAAAAGTGTTTTCTTTAAGCACTTTCTGCACAGAGCATGCATCAGAAAGAAGGCTGGTGTGACACCTGCCAGCTCTTTGGGTGGACCTGGAACTTATTTTGCAGAAAGCATAATCAATCTTCCCAGGTCTCCCCAAGAGCGCACAGCTTGTCCAGGTCCTGCAACTGCCAAACAGCCCCTGACCTGCTAAACATGATTATATGTATCACAAAGTTCACAGCTAACTTGTGTTCTCTGTCTTAGTTTGGGTTGAGACTTGGAACTACATAAATATGTTTAATCAGACATACACTCTGGAAATTATAAATGAACAAAAGCAGAGACCTCATAAATGCCAGGTGATGGGGGAACTGGCTGGGCCACTGTGGTGGTCTAGCCTCACCCAGGCATCAGTGTGGCAAAGGAATAGATGGCCATCACAGTCAGTTTTCCCAATACTTCACAAGTGACTCAAATACTTCAACAGAGGGATCACTGTGCAGGCTTGCCAACTCTGTCACGAGCTTTCCTAAGGACCCTCCCTCTGCACTGACCTTGAAGCTAGGACTATCAGCTCTGTTGGAAGAGGGACATGACTTTGTTATACAGTGTTTGGGTTATAGTGATGACAGAAAGGTTCCAGGTATCAGAGCAGTCTCTCGTACTTCACACACAGCGAGCGAGGACAGAAGTGAGAGATGAGTGGGGCGACAGTCTGGGAGTGAACCAGCAAGAAAATGAAAGTAGCGTGAGAGAAACAGTAAAAAGGAAAACCAAACTGCTGAAGAGTTCTTGGCCCAGAGGGGAAGAATGACTACACTGGGGAAAGGCATGGCTGCCAGGCACCTCTGCCAGCTGTAAGCATCCTGGCCATGGAGGGACAGGTGAGGGAGATCATAACAGCACACGGAGGGGTTTAAAGACATGAGCAGAAACACAGAAACCCTTGGTAATGTCGTTCATTGGTGCTAACATTGGACCAAAGCTTGCAATACACTCACTGCCATTATATGAAGTGGCCTTTGCCTCCAGGGGACATTACAGCAATCAACTAGGAACTTGTGGATACAGGCAGCTCTGGGTGGAAGACTCTAGAAGCTATCCGTATGGAGGAGGGCGGTAGGAAACATCTGGTGGAATGTTCTGCAGGAAGCAGTCATGAAACAAGCATGGCAAAGAGAAGACGAGGAGGAGGGCAGGGCACAGGGCAAGCTGGCTAGCGTACTTCCAGAGTAAGCAAAGTCGAATCCCAGAAGCAACTTACAAGGGGATGGCTGCTGGGCCCTTCTCATGCAAGGGCCTAAGATGGGAAGGGTAAGGTCTAGCAAGGAAGCGGAAGCTTAGTGGAAGATGCCCCAGTAAAATGTCAGATTGGATGTGGACATCCCAAGACAAGTGCAGAGCCAGCTCAGCTCACACTGACATGCGCACCTGTCAGATCTGGCAAATACTTCTATTCCAATCTGATGGAGTGAAGTTTCTCCTAGGGAGAGGCATACTTACCTTTCTGGGTAGACACCATGACCACCTCCCAACCACAGAGCCCTCCATATACCTGGGAGGGCCCATCTAATGACCCATTTCACCCGACCTTTGTGTTTTGTTGGTCTCAGGAAAATAGGCAGTGATGTCACTTTCAGACTTGAGCGCCTACTGAGCTTTGAAGCATGCACAGGGAGTTAACCCTACAAATGGCACCCTATTCATAGGTCCAGGAAAGACTGAACTATGTAATATGAATATGCACAAACTGAGCAACTAATGCAAAGGCCTAAAAGATCCCATATCTGGTAAGATTTCCCAGACTTGACAATTGTACTATTCACTGACTATCTCATACAAATGTTTCAGTCACTAAGCCTCAGGAAAGTTGATGAGCATACTTGATAGCCTAATGAAGACCTTGAGAACTAAATAGTTACTTTCTTCAACTCCTTTAGGGCCAGTCACAGAATTTCACACTCTATTCATAAATTTGAAGAAGGTACAGACAGAACTTGACTGTAGAGTGACTGGGATAGCTGATGCTCTTCCCCCTTAGGCCTGTACAAATTATGTTTAGGGGCAGTACAGTCAATCTGTAGGTGTTTCTTCTCCACCTGGCTTTGTAACTGGCAGGAAAGAACAATGGGGACTGAGTGATAAGGTGGATTTCTAACAGTCTCAAAAGCAGCTTACTGACTGGTTTGGGGCCGCTTATGATCTGTCTCTATTTGATAATTGATGTATTTTCACCCTCTATGTGTATGGGCTTTGCTTGCATGTATGTCTGTGTACGGCATGTATGCAGTACTAGAGGTGGCCAGAAAAGGGCACTGGAGCCTCTGGGACTAGAGCTGGAGATGGTTGTGAGCCACCAGGTGGGTGTGGAAAATTGAACCCAGATCCTTTGGAAGAGCAGCTGGAACTCTTAACCTCTGACCCATTTCTCCAGCCTCTTAAATTTCTTTTTAAAAGTTTTTGGCAAATGACTTTTGATTAGAAAGAATAAATACTTTCACGTGTAGTAAGCTCTTGAAATATTGAAGAAACGAATTCATGGCCTCGTTTAGAAAACCACAGCTTGATAGGATAAGAATACAGAAAGAAACATGCAAACCTGTGTCAACTCAAAGGATTGAGAACAATTTAGAATACCCAAGATGGCCAGTTTAGAATGACAACAGGAATAAGGAAGAACCTGAAGGTCCTGGTTTTTCCTCTCACTTTTGAGTCTTTGTATGGGGCTTACATGAATGGCACAAAGGACTAAGGCTTGCCTATGGGCTTTAGGGCATGTGTGTGTGTTTGTGTGTGTGTGTGTGTGTGTGTGTGTGTGTATGTGTGTGAGCACGCACGAGAGTGAGCTTCTGCTTGATTTACAAGCTTCAGGTCCTTTCTTTCTGCCCACTGCATCTCCTCTTCCTTGTTTTTTTTGTTTGTTTGTTTTATTTTTGTTTGTTTGTTTGTTTGTTTTCCGAGACAGGGTTTCTCTGTGTAGTCCTGGCTGTCCTGGAACTCACTTTGTAGACCAGGCTGGCCTCGAACTCAGAAATCCACCTGCCTCTGCCTCCCAAGTGCTGGGATTAAAGGCGTGCGCCACCACTGCCCGGTTCTCCCTTGTTTTTGAGACTGGGTCTCATGTAGCCTATGCTGGCCTAGAACTTTCTGGGATTACGTGTGCGCACCACCATAGCTGGTTTATGTGGTTCGGAGGATCCAACCCAGGGCTAAGTGCATGCTAAGTAAGCACTCTACCTACTAAACTACATTCTTAGCCCTTTTTATTCTCTTCTTATTTTACTTATTTATTTTTTGAGGTTGCTTATTTTCTTCCTTCCTTCCTTCCTCCCTCCCTCCCTTCCTTCCTTCCTTCCTTCCTTCCTTCCTTCTTTTCTTCCTTTCTTTGAGACACGGTCTTATGTAGACAGGCTGGTCTTGAGCTCACAGAGATTGTCTCTGCTTCTCAAGGGCTGGGATTACAGGTATATGCCATCATACTCAGACACAGGGTTTTACATGTTTTTAACATATATATTTATTTAATATTAAATTGTGAATGATTAATATATATTTTAATATATATTTAAAAGACTTACTTCAGGGCTGGTGAGATGGCTCAGCAGGTAAGAGCACTGACTGCTCTTCCGAAGGTCCTGAGTTCAGATCCCAGCAACCACATGGTGGCTCACAACCATCCGTAATGAGATCGGACGCCCTCTTCTGGTGCGTCTGAAGACAGCTACGGTGAATTACACCAGAGCAAGCTGGGCCAGCAGAGATCCTGAGTACAATTCCCAACAGCCACACATACGATGGCTCACGGCCATTTGTATAGCTACAGTGTACTCATACAAATAAAATAAATAAATCTTTAAAAAAAAAAAAAAGACTTACTTTAGCATTAACTTACATGTATGAGTATTCTGCTAGCATATATGTATATGCACAATGTATATGTTTGGTGCCCACAGAGGTTAGACGTTTCCCTGGAACTGGAGTTGCGGATTATTATAAAACATCATGTGGGTGCTGGGAACTGGACCCAGGTCTTCTGCATAAAGCACAAGTGCTCTTAACTATGGAGTTAACTCTCTAGCGACCCTTCCACAGGCAGTGCAGACAGCAGCCTAACCGCAGCGTAGAGATGGCACAGCTGAGGGTTTCAGATGGAAGCCCTCCTGCACACAGAACTGTAAGTGGTGAGTCATGAAGAACTGTTTGGCAATACTAGCATACTATGCTAAGAGGAGAAAATACTACTGTAAGTCAGGTGGGTTTGGAAAATCCAGAAGATGAAAAAATGCAATGTGTTTGTGAGGGTAGTGTTCTGTTTGCTCAAGAGAATCAAACACTATTTCTACTTCTTGCTATTTTTGAGTCAATCCGGGAAATGTAAAGGGTGTGAGGGATAACTAGTTATTGCTTCAGCTTCTACATGACCATTACTAGTCACACTGTGGGTTGGTGACCAGGAAATGAGGGGCAGGCTTGGTATTTCCCTTTCACTACAACCATATGGGATAGCAGGACTGTGAGGACCGGCTGTGAAAACTTAGTGTGTGGCAAGGCATCCACAAATAACATCTTTTCAGGCCATGGAAACAACAGCTGTCTCCTGGAAAGCAATCCACTCGCACACCAGAGACCTTACTCACAGGAGGACATTTCGGGATTTGTCTGACACTGCCCCAGGGTTTCTGCCTCCTAGCTACAGAGACCTACGTCTGACTTGGCATTACATAGCCACTAAGATAACGTTCCTGAAGAAAGGAAGAAGCTGAGCAAGCTGACACGGCTGTGTGGCACTATGGACATCGGGGATGAGCTGCTCCAGTATCTTAGATAAGTGGTTCCCCTAAGCAGCCCCATGTTCCTTCCTTCCTTCTTTCCTTCCTTCCTTTCTTCCTTCCCTCTTTCTTCCCTCCCTCCTTCCTCTCTTTCCCCTCCTTCCTTCCTCCCTCCCTCCTTCCTTCCTTCTTTCCTTCCTTCCTTTCTTCCTTCCTTCTTTCCTCCCTCCCTCCTTCCTCTCTTTCCCCTCCTTCCTTCCTTCCTTCCTTCCTTCCTTCCTTCCTTCCTTCCTTCCTTTCCTTCCTTCCTTCCTTCCTTCCTTCTTTCCTTTCCTTCCTTCCTTCCCTCCCTCCCTCCCTCTTTCCTTCCTTCTTTTTTTCCTTCCTTCCTATAGCAGTGGATTGGCACTCAAAACTGACAACAATCCAGTCAAGAAGGTAAGGGAGGTGATGGTTGCTGTCAGTCATTCTCGAGAAGAGGGAGGCAACAGCCCTCAAGTAGGTCACGTGGAGGTCACGTGGACGTATGAGTTTGCTCTAGTTGGTGAAGGCCAAGAACTCTGGGATACTGCAGAGGAAATGGCCTAGGACAGGAAATCAATATGCAAACACATTTTCATACTGCTGTAGAATGACTCAGCTGTGTTTCTCCTGCAAGAGCTGTGTGTGGTGAGAAAAGCCTGTGGCCATGCCCAGGCTACACAGAGCTCTCCTAGCAGGGACTCTGCAGAGCGGGGAGAACCTGTCCTAGTTCTTTCACTTAGTCTTCCCAGGGGGAAGTCGCTGCTTTGGAAACCTTGGAAGTTCAGCTTGGGATTTTTGCCTCCAGCCTGCTGAAAGTCTCCCCGTATCCCTATCAGTTGCTCCTACAAGAGGCGGCCACAGCAGATGCAGCATGAACTGAGAGAGCCCAAGAGATGGCTGAAGAGAGGTGCTCATTTCCTCACTCCAGCATCTCTTCCTGAGGGTTGCTCAGTTGGCAGTGACATTTAGAGCAGACAAGCCTAGGCTCAGGTTATCTATCTACTTTAGGCAGGCCTTCAGACAACAGACACGCGCCAAGACAAAGATAATGCCTTCTTCATACCTTCATCTCTTCTTCCATTTCCGACATTTTCCGTTCCAGCGCTCGCCTCTCCTATTGAGAAACAAGGAGCTTGTTGAAGAGATAATGGCTAGGGAGCCATCGCAAAGCTTCCTCCCACACGTCACACCATCAGCAACCTCATGGTCTCAGTTTGTCTCGACCTTTCTCCATATGTGTACTCTGCCCTGCCACCAGGGGACAGCTATTTCACTGATGACGGTCCTATTACCTAAGTCTTCTATAAGAAAATTAGAAGATTCAGGGGCAGCACCCTGATAACGTCCTTTACAAACTAAATTTTTAAAATGCCTGCAAGTAACTCGAACCCTTGCTCTCTGAAACAAAGCTCCATCTTTTAGTAGCATCCCACCTAAGTCCCCAGGGGACTACTTCTTCGCTGCTACGGGGTGGATGGTCAGTGGGGAGGCAGACATCACTGTATGCAACTTCTCCCTCCCTGGCTTTCTCTCCAGTTAGTAACTTAGTTTAGTCAGAATTCAAGGAGGAGCTGTTAACCAGATGAGATGCCAAAGAGGACTGGT
Source organism: Montemys delectorum (assembly GCA_019843815.1). Taxonomy (NCBI): domain Eukaryota; kingdom Metazoa; phylum Chordata; class Mammalia; order Rodentia; family Muridae; genus Montemys; species Montemys delectorum. The sequence continues at coordinate 17,405 of JADRCD010196170.1, read as the reverse complement.
TATAGGCCACGGGAATGAAACACAGAACTTAGCCTTCCCACAGACAAGAAGACAGGAACATACTATATATTCTTAGAGTCAGATCAGAATTAGGGTTCATCTCTAAATCTAACTTAGATTTCTCCAATCTAAGGATATCAAATTCCAGATATAAACATCTGAGATCAGGTCAGGAATCTGACTAGAACGTCCTCTGCCAGAGGGCTGACGAAAAGCTGACTGTTCAGGTCCTAAATCATAAGCCCCAGATCAATGGCAAAGAGTCTCGATGAAAAATGTCCTTTAAAAAATATTTATGGGGCTGGCGAGATGGCTCAGTGGGTTAAGAGCACTGTCGGCTCTACTGAAGGTCCTGAGTTCGGATCCCAGCAACCACATGTTGGCTCACAGCCATCCGTAATGAGATCTGACGCTCTCTTCTGGTGAGTCTGAGGACAGCTACAGTGAATTACGCCAGAGTGAGCTGGGCCGGATGGGTCCTGAGTTCAGTTCCCAGCAACCACACACATGATAGCTCATAGACATCGGTACAGCTACAGTGTACACATAAACATAAAATAATAAATAAAATAAATCTTTAAAAAATATTTATATCTGTGTGCACATGTGTATGTGTGCATGTGCATGTGTCTATGCACATGTGTATCCATACCATGGTATGTACATGGAGGTCAGAGAACAACCTTTGGGAACCAGTTCTCTTAGATCTAGTAGGCACGCTTACTGTTGAGCCACCTCACAGGCTATTCTCCTTCTTCTGAGACTAGGTTTTGCTATGTAGCTGTGGATGGCCTGGAACGTCTGTCTGACGCCATGGAAAAGGCAGAAAGCCCTTAGATCTGTGTGCATGTTTACATAACCAAATATCTTATAGCTCTGTGTCTGTGTGCAGTTCTGCAGGCAGAAGAATGCATGAGATGACTTCCTAAGGCTCCTTCCCACCCAAAAACTGGCATGTTCAAAGTAACCAACTATATGGGAAAGCCAAAAGGACTGGTCATCAAATTACTGTCCAGAGTCAGACCAAAAAAAAAAAAAAAAAAGATTATTAGGCTGGGAACAGAATGTGGCAGAGCTCCTGCCTTCTTAAGATGAACTTTTTCCATTGGCAGGAACAACAAAGTTAGCGAAGGTCAGAGGAAGGCGTGCAGCAGGCGGAGACAGACGTGCCAAGGGAGACAGACGAGAGCATACCCGCTTCTCCACCTCCAGCACTGAGGACCGGTCAGAGGACTTCTCTTGTTTCTGCTGTGCAAACAGAAGGACAACACCTGTTGTTTAGGCTGTCTCACGTGGAGTAGGGAACCCAGCTTTCTCTGGTTCACTGCCAGACATCCAGAAAGAGGCGGCAGGGTTCTGGGATTTTCCTCTAGCAAGGGTCTCAGGCAAACAGACTGTGAGACTATGAACCCTGACACTTGCCCCAAACAGTATGTAGCATGGCCCCAAGAAAGGAAGCTCAGCATGTGTGTACAGACATTACTCCTTACACATTCCCAACTCTCATCTTCCCTCTCCCTTTAGACCACAAAGTCCAGATCCTAAGCACCTCTTAAGCCCAGTCAGTCCTGCTCTGCCCCTAGAGATGCAGCTCTTCCTTCCAGGCTGGAAGCCCTCAAACTTTAATGCAGTCACTGTGGCACATCTTTCCCCTCTGCTTCTGTTCTGAGCACTGAGGCCATTTTCCTTCTGGTGTGGTGTCTTTACACGAGGTAGTCTCCTTAGCTAGTTTCTGGTATCTGAACAGAACATTTCCACTTTTATCTAACTGGCTTCCTTCTTAATCTATTAACAAGATTTTCTCTGAACAAAGGATTTATGGTATATATTTAGATCATCACTGACTTTTAGTCTCAATCCTTCAGAGGAGTAAAAAGATTTGGCCACTAACCCTAAGAAGAGTAACTTCAGGGAAAAGGTCCTGCCTTTATCAAGGAATGTAGGAGTCTGTAAGTCTCCTATGGTCTTCATGTTAGAGGACTGGGTGGAATTTTGTACATTCAATAGACATCTAGTGAATAAAGGATGACCCTTCTACCTTGCCTAGCATCATGCCCAGACTCCTGCAGTAGTGGGGCATTAGGCCTCTCCTGCAGGTAAGTGGGGCATTAGGCCGCTCCTGCAGTAGTGGACATTAGGCCGCTCCTGCAGGCGCTCCTTCCCCTTCCTTCCTTTCTTCTCAATTACTGAATAGCTAAAACTAACAACAAAACTCAGAATTCTGGCTCTCATCCTAGGCTTTCACCTTCTGCTCTCAAGGTCATGGCTTTCTGCTTTTCTACTGCATCCCTGGAGAAGCAGAAAGGAAGGGGAAACATGTTAGCACATCTCGGAGTCTGTTTATAACTTCCTTTGTCTCTTTCCTCAGCTTGAGCTGGAAAGATTTGAGAGTTTTGAAATTCAGAATACAAAGAACTAGCTTTTTTGCTTGCTTGTATAGTTTTAAATTATAATTCCGTTGACTTTGAGTTGACGTTTTGTGTAAAATGCTGCATGTGTCCATGTGGGAACTGTCTCCAAACAAGCGCATGGGCTGACAGGCCCTCCCTCCACAATCCTAGCAAACATCTCCATTTTTGGTAGAGACTTGGTTTGTAGCACTATCATTTCTTTCTGAGCTTCAAATAGCTTGCATTTGGTAAAATTAAGTATATCCCAGCATACCTAGCAGAGCAGTTGGCGGACTTACAATGCTGCCCCAGGGACTGGGAAGGACGCTCGATTCTGATCTGTGTGGGTCACTCTGAGCTGTTTGTTAGGCAGGGCTGGTGGGAGAACTCCAGCAGCTCCTGGCCGGCAGGTGTCAGCAGCCCCTGCTGGGGAGTGGGCTGCAGTGCTTTCATGGGGCCACGCCTTTATGTTCTGAGAAGGGCCCAGCTTCTGGGACCAGCCTAAGGGCTGCAGTTAGTACTAACTGTGGCCCATCTGGAAGCTATTCAGAACCTAACTAGTCTCTGACAAGACATATGGCCTAGCTTAGTAATACAGAGGGGAGAGTGGCCATAAAACATATTTATCCTGCCCCCCACCCCACCTGATGGCAGGGTCACGGACTTTTCTTTAAATCAGAGACTTTTTTTCCCACCCCACAAAATAGCTTTAAATCTAGTATGTGTTAGCTGTAGGTCTTAGAAAGTGAGATAAGAGCCATGTATGGTTCCTGTCCCCCTCCTTGCTCCCTTGTGCATCCCCTGTCGGAGGGCTACAGTAAGATGCTAAGATGATACTCAACCCCTCCCTGACTACATACCATGTGCCTGGGATTCCAGGAGCCTATAATTTCATTTTTCATTGGGGTTATACCATATTACCAGATTAAGTAGTCATCTCTGGTTTTCATTTTATATTCTTGTAAAGAGCCCCCCACTCTTTTTTTTTTTTTTTTTAAATCTCAGTTCTGCTTTTGAAATACTTAGTCCCCAGGCATTCTGGGAGGGAAATAACTGAACAGGCTTCCTGTTAACTTTGCACTAACCCAAGGCAAGCTGCTGCAGTTTAAGCTCCAGGGCTTGGTTCATGGGCAATGAGATCATGCCCCCAGCAGCCTCTCAGATTTTGTGTAATTAACTCAGGCCTGGTGGGTGGTAAGAGGTAGTGGCTTACCCGATCAGACTGTCACCATTTCCATACTGCCGGATGCAAAGGGGGACACTTTTGCTCCAAGGTGGGGTCCCCTGGAACCTAATCTGGACTTCATCCCCTGATGTAAAGAAACTACTTAAGATTTTTGGGCTCTACTTGGGGCTCTCTATACTTGGTTATAATATTGTGCTTATTTCTCTCCACAGGGTGAGGTACAGAGGAACTGAGCTGGGGCATCAGCAGGATAGGAGGAACCCCTTAGCACTGACCCAGTATTAGCCCCACCTGTATTTCTGCAGTGAGAAGTTATATTAATATCAATGACTAGCATTCAGAGCATCAATTAGCTGTTCATGGAATTTTAACTGTCAGTTTTCAAAATTATGTTAAATAGGAGCTCCCACCTAGCTGGCTTAGAGGAAGTACCACTTTGACTCATCTCCCAGCCTGTCCCCTAAATAGCTATCCTCCACCCAGCCCCCTGCTTTGGGTGCGCTCCTGCCTCCCCTGCTTTGTTCACCCTTCCTTACCTGGGCCATCTTCTCAAGCTTGGCTTTTATATCAGCAAGCTCTAGCTGGGCCTCCTGAAGCTTTGTTTTCAGTTTTTGGTTTTCAGTCAGGGCGCTCTCGTAGAGCTGTGAAGGAAACAGAATCAGGTCACTGGGTAGGTTCCTAGGAGAAAAACTTATGTTTCTGCTTCAAGCTGCACCATCAACTAGGTGTAGAAGAGGAGCATGGGCTATGGAGGGCCACTGCTCTCTGGCTTCAGGCAGTGTGCACTAGGTGTTGGACACTAGGCGAGAGATGGCGAGCTCCACTGTCAGTTTAAGCTAAACCCTGGGAGGAAAACCACATCGCCATTTCTCCCACACACCTCTGCACTGAGTGAATGTAGCTTTGAGACAAAACAAGAACTATTGTTTGTTTTTTGTTTGTTTGTCTGTCTGTTGATTTTTGTCAAATTCTGCTTAACAAAAAAATCAACCAAGAAAAATTTCCTTAACCAAAATGTTTTGGTTCCCCATCACCCCCTGCATCTCAAACACCCCAAAGAGAATGTTTCCAAAGACTGAAAAGCATGAGCCAAGAGGATGATGATTTTTAAAAACTAGCACCAAAAAGTATTTGGTTGATATTCAAAACACCTTATTAAAAGCACGTTTCTTAAAAATAAGTCTAACCAAATAATTCTCCTGAGCTCAGACACACAGCATTATGCTTTTACTCTTTTTAAAAATAGTACATTTCTTACTTTCCCCTACACTTCTAAATATCTGACTCTAGACATACTTACTGCAATAAAAACAATATACAAATTGTCTTTAGCGGGTAGAGAGGTGTAGTGAACAAAGAGATCACTTCAGTACCTTTTGCGCTCCTTATATGGAATTTTGCTTATTTTTTTCCTGTTGGTGGGAAAGGCTAAGAGGTTTATATACATAAGTCAAGATCAGGAAACTGGAAAGAGATCCTACTTTTTTATAATCCCTGTTGCTGTCCTCTTCTACCCGGCTGGTCAGGCTGGCTAAACGAGCCTCCCTGGCCTCCCGACGGGCTCTTGCTGAGGCACGGTCACTGTAGGAATCGCTGCTGGTTAGGTTGGTGCCTCCTGACTCCAACCTAGAAGATAAATGTTGAAGATAAAAGTTGGTTTTGAGAACAAAGTGCATGTGTGTGTGTGTGTGTGTGTGTGTGTGTGAGAGAGAGAGAGGGGGGGGGAGAGGGAGAGGGAGAGAGAGGGAAAGAGAAGGATACAGCTTAAGGCTAGTCTGTACCTTTTCTAAGAGGCTGAGACCTCTGGCCAGAAACTTGCCTTCCCTGAATCTCTCAGCCAGCATGCACAGGTCTCATGGCCACACTGTCAGCATGCGTATGAGCAATAACGCAGCTTGGGGAGAGGTTACCCTTTGCCAAGAATGGAGCTCACTTGAAAAAGTGGTGGCTTGGACCATGTACTGCTTCAAATCTTAGAGCTTTCAAATTAACTGGGACTTGAACAGCTTCCCTAAAGAGTGTGCCTTTAAAAGTCTAAGTTTCTTGGGTCTGAAGGGCTCTTGGAAAATGATAACAATGAATGGTCAATGAATCAGAAACACATAGAATGACAACTACAGCAGGACACCTGGGCTTCTGGGTGGACAGCGGGTCTGCTGGAGTCCCCAAGCAGCCCATTTCTCCCCTGGACTCCATATCAAGACTTAGGCTTGCAGTTAAGGTTTCTATGCCTGGCAGTGAGTGTCTAGAGCTGTTGGTGGCTCTACTTCCAGCACTGCTAGGTGTGCAGGGAGGAGCCTCTCAGCTGATCACCAGCTTAGTGTCCTGGTGTTCTCCTAATCCTTCACACCAGCTTCTGTTTTCCCGCGCTCTGCTCACTACTGGGCAGCACAGACAAAGTGCTGTAAACACACCAGCCCCCTCCTCTCCCCCGACCGCTCCCCTGAACTGCTTGGTGTGCAGCATCACAGCTGTGAGACTGTCTGGTTTCTGTGGTGGCTGCGGGCAAAGGGAGGAGCTGGAGTCAGCGCTGGGAAGGGCAGAAGAGCAGGCCCCGGAGGGCAGGGAGGACAGCTGCAGCTGTACAGGAAGCTTTTCTCTTAGAGATGCCAGGACCTGAGTTCCTGTCACCCTCCCCACTCCCTGTTCACGGAAAGCTCTGCATTGGTGATTTTTCTGAGTACAAAAGCAAATGAAGTAATACCAAATTATCTACCCTATAATCTTTTTTCTTTTTCTTTTTAGATCATCACATTTTTTATTTAGATATTTTCTTTATTTACATGTATGTCATACAATATCTCCTTTCCCAGTTTCCCCTCCAAAAAAAAGAAAAAAAATTAAAACAAAAACAAAAACAAAACAAACAACAAAAAAAAACCCTGTTCCCTCCTATCTCCTCCTGCTCACCAATCCACCCTCTCCCGATTCCTGGCCCTAGCATTCCCCTACACTGGGGCATAGAACCTTCACAGGGCCAAGGGCCTCTCCTCCCATTGATGACCGACTTGGCCATCCTCTGCTATACATATGCTGCTGGAGCCATGAGTCCCACCGTGTTTACTCTTTGGTTGGTGGTTTAGACCCTGGGAGTTCTGAGGGTACTAGTTAGTTCATATTGTTGTTTGTCCTAAGGGGCTGCAAACCCTTCAGCTCCTTGGGTCCTTTCTCTAGCTCCTTCATTGGGGATCCTGCACTCAGTCCAATGGATGGCTGTGAGCCTCTACTTCTGTATTAGTCGGGTACTGTCAGAGCCTCTCAGGAGACAGCTATATCAGGTTCCTGTCAGCCAGCATTTGCCAGCATCCACAAAAGTGTCTGGATTTGATGATTGAATATGGGAAGGATTCCCAGGTGGAGCAGTCTCTGGATTGTCCTTCCTTCAGTCTCTGCTCCATAGTTAGTCTCTGCAACTCCTTCCATGGTCTACCCCATAATCTTACCCAAGAAATAACTGCTATTAACAGTAGATTTCATATACTTCTATAATGTCAAGTACAAAAATGTTAAAGTACACATTCCTATAAAGCCAGATAAGACCAATATTATTTAACTCCTCCCTACATTTATGATTCTGTGGCCATCTTCCCATAAAAATAAATATACTGCCTCCTTAAAAATGACTATACAGTTCATTCCTTGGTTATCTGGTAATTTAACCAAATTCCAGGTGATAGACACACTGCTTCAAAGTTGTTAGCTATTAACAACACTAAAATATGCAGTCATATTTATAAGTCTTGGTTCAGTTGGCCTATTACTTTATTTATTTGGCGGCTGTTTTCTGTTTGAGACAGGGCCTCAGATAGCCCAGAATAGCCTCAAGCTTGCCAAGTAGCTGATGTTGAACTCCCAATCCTTCTGTCTCTACCTCTTGAATGCTAGAATACTGATGTGTGCCACTTGACACGTTTTTAGAACAATGTTTAGAAACGTAAATGTGTGATCGAGGCTAACTATATTTTGAACACTTATTTAGTATAGCTATACTGCCTTCCGAGGAGGTTTCTCTCGTTCCATCTGTCCTGGTTTGCTTTCTACAGCTGTGATAAACACCATGACCAAAAGCGACTTGGGGCAGAGAGGGGTTAATTTTAGCTTATGGGTTATAGTGTATCATCCAAGGAAGTCACAGCAAGAACTTGAGGCAGGAGCTTCGAGCACAATGTGCCTGGGAGCCCAGGTCCACCTGTCGAGGAGTGTCAACACCCACAGTGGGCTGGCCAAAGACCAATCTGATGAGGACAACTCTTCAACTAAAGACGGAACTCTCCTTAGGTATGTCAAGTTGACGGCCAAGATTTGCCACTGCACCCACCAAGTATGTCCTACTTTAGTATTAATTTGGGGGGGAGGTTCAGTGTTTGGTTATTCAGTGCTTGTTTCTGGATAGCTCAGTCACACGTTGTAAAACGTGCAGCTTTCTCTTTCACACCGTGGGAGGATGCTCTCACACAGCAGAGCTTTGACAGCTGTCTAACACATCACACAACTTTTCACCTCCTTTACTTTTTGATCTTTATAGGGATTCTCTTCTTTTTCTTCATTTTAGTTCCTTTGAGACGGGGCCTTGTATTGCCTACGTTGGTGTAGGACTGACTGCCTATGTAGTCCAGGCTGGACCTGAGGTCCTGATCCTCTGCTTCCGTCTTCCCAGAGCTGGGACTCCAAGCTTGAGTCCCCATGCTCAGCTAGTCACAGTTACTTTTTAATAACAACAGGGTAACCTTACATAATGAGACTTGACTCTTTATGATCTTTAGGGCACGATTCGTGAAGACGCTTCCTATACACAGACAATAAAACACTGTCTTGTGCTACTTCTGCAGAAAGAATCTTTCTCTAAAAATTTAACTATTTAAATATATTTCTTTTAGTTTCTCTAGTATGGATTGAAGGAAAAATGTACTTTCTCAAAACAAGCAAACAAATGAAAAAATTAAAATAGCACATTTTCCCAGGCACTTTATATCTGCCCAGACTTTTGAAGGTATAAAGGTATGGACGGGTTTCTGTCAATCTCTTTACTTATTTTTACTTTTGCTACATAATTTATTTATTTATTTATTTACTTACTTATTTATTTGCTTATGTGCACATATGTGTGCGACTGTGGAGGTCAGAAGACAGCCGTTAGGAACCGGTTCCTCCTGTCTGTCATGTGCTCCTGGGACACTGAGCACTCAGTTGTCAGGTGTGGCACAGACCCCTTTCCCAGTCAAGCTGCCTCACAGGCCCTCTGGCCTTACTCTTGAACTGGTACACCAGTATTTTAATCACAATTGTATGATATATTTTAAAGTCTGCAGAGAAAGTGTCTTTCAGTGTATCCATTGTAACATAACTGAGTTTTCTAAAGATGAGATATAGCAAAATACTTCTCTTTGCATGTTGCAAAGCCAAGCCATTTTATACTACTTGGCAAGTAAACTATTCATTCTTGGCTGGTACTTGGTGAGAGGGCAGAAAGAGGAAGAATACATATAAGTCTCAGCATATATTAACAAGTTCAAACTAGCTCAACTACCAAACTGATTTAGACCAATTTCCCTGTGATGTCCTAGAACTACATCTGTTCCTTATCCTGCCTCCTTGTAATTTCTCCATCACAGGAATAGTGGAGGAGAAGACATTCAAACATTTAGTTCCAAAGATGCAATTATTTTTATTTTCTTCTTTAAGAAGATCAGTTTTGTACCTTAGATACTGTGTGAAAAAAATTATATTAATTTATTTTAATAATTGAAAACCAGCCTTTTTGTTCATATGATAAACTATCCATAAGTACCATTTAGATATAATATACAGGGCTAGGTTCATTATAAAGGGACAGTCTCAGTTCATGGTCTCTTTGGTAAAAATCGCATCTTCAGAACATCAGATTAGGTTAACTGCTTCTTCCCGCACCCACGATACCTGCCTGCCTGTCGAAATGGCAATTTCTGCATTCTTCTGAAAGGACTTGTTGTTCCGGTAGCTTGTACACTAGCTGCAGGTAAGGGCAGCGCCTCATGCATGCAACCTCCCAAGTGCCCACAAGGCCTGGTACTGATGCTCAGGGCAACCCATCAGTTGGAAGTACACACGGTGAACTTGAAGGAAGAGTGAGTTGTGGCAGGAAGGCAGTGGAAGCTGTTTTTATATCACTAGACAGAGGCAAGTCTGACTATCATGGTGACTGGAGAAATGAAAACTGAAGATACAAAGCATGCTACTAAACTATTACATAAAACTAAGTTCAAGTAGGCATTCGTTCTCTCACAAGAATTAAGCATGCATATAAAACAGAGTTCTTACCTAGAAAGTCTTTCATGCTAGAGAAAGGAGACAAAAACAAAAAGAAAAAGAAAATAGCATTAGCAAGAGACTAATTTAAATACCCATTCACAAATTGTACTTTTCAAGTGAGATGTCTTAGCTTTGTAGTGGAGATGGGAGTTGCTAACTGGAGTGACGGCACCGTACAGGGCCGCCTGGCTCTAACTCACACGTCTCTGTACCAAAGCTCACCAGGGCTGAAGCCCGGGAGAAGCATCCTTTCCAACAGGCAGACCCCCAAATACAAAGTGACCAAACTCCCCTCTCCACCAACGAGACAACCAAGCTTGTGCCGTAGGAGGGACTGTCACTGGCTTTCGTGTGACAAGGAGCCATGCGACCGTGCGCTATCCATCCTGTTAATTTCGTCCTGTATCCCAGCCACCCCAGCCCTTCTTGAGTAAATAGTGCAGTTCATAAACAAACCCTCAGGGCAGCTGCTAGCTTCCTCCCAGATCACAGGAAAGGTGAAGGGAGAGGGAGCTGAGGGCACAGCACAGCACAATCCTAGTCCCTCAGATGCTAGGAAAAACTTAAAAGAATGGTAAAGTATTGAGAGATTTCAGAAGAAGCACTTCATAGATGCTAACTATAAGCTTAATGCTTGCTTAAAAAAAAGCGACAACAGTGACTATGTCTTCATCTTCCATTTTAAAAAATTATAAATGACCTTTGCCCTTCTATCCTTTCATTTAAAAAAATAACTCAGGCAAACGAGCATTTAACTGATTTATGTGGGGCTGGCGAGATGGCTCAGTGGGTAAGAGCACAGACTGCTCTTCCGAAGGTCATGAGTTCAAATCCCAGCAACACATGGTGGCTTACAACCACTCATAATGAAATCTGATGCCCTCTTCTGGTGTATCTGAATACAGCTACAGTGTACTCATTTATAATAATAATAATGATAATAATAATAATAATAATAACAACAACAACAATAAAAAATAATCTTAAAAAAAAGAAAAAGAAAAAACTGATTTATGTTACTGTATTCACCCCTCTTCTGAGATGTTGAGAGAGTAGCAAAACCTCAAAGGACAGACAAAAGACTGATCGCAGTGCCCAGCGGTCTGTAGATGGAAGGGATCCTTGACCTAGGAGCAACACTCCACAGTACTGCTTCTTCCCTCCTTGGAAGCCATTATTTTGTTGGTCCAGGCAGAAAGCAGCCCAATACATCATTCCCTGGAGATGCTCTGGGATATGTAGTGTCACAGCACATCTCAGAGGTGGCTTTCTATGGAATCCTCTTCATGTTGAGGGCTGTGCTTAGAATGGTCAAAAGAATACATCCTAATTCTGTGGGGTTTTTTCCTGTAGCTATGGAGTAGAGACTTCTTTTATGTGTTCTTAATAAGTTTCTACACAATTTTATGATATATCCTGGTCACTAATGCATTTAAATTCTGTCTATCTATCTATCCATCCATCTACCCACCTACCTACCCATCCATCCATCCATCCACCCATCCATCCATCCATCCACCCACCCACCCACCCACCCACTGTGTGTGTAAGCATGTGTACAAATGTGCCACAGCACAGGTATAGAGGTCAGAGGTTAGTTTTCAGGAAAGCGTTTTCTCCTTTCATTTGAGTCCCAGGGACTGAACTTAGACCATCAGGCTTGACAGCAAATATCATTACCTACAGAATGATCTTGCCATAAAAATGAGACAGGTCCCATTTGAGGTAAAAGGAAGCCTTAGAAATTTATGGTATATCTATAACATTTTCATATACTTGTGATGTTCTTTGAGAATTCTAAAATTTAGAAATCTGGAGTTATGATAATTTTTCTTACATTTATATATCTGTTTTGTTGTTCTGTCTTGTTTGTTTGTTTTTTTTGTTTTTGTTTTGACAGAGTCTGGCCTCAAACCCAGACATCTGCCAGGTGTGAGTGACAGCCACGTATATACATCATATCTATCTGCCACTGGCCACGGACATTATCTAAAGTCTTCAGCATTAAAAACAACAAGAAGAGGCCTGGCGGTGGTGGCGCACGCCTTTAATCCCAGCACTCAGGAGGGAAAGGGAGGCAGATCTCTGAGTTCGAGGTCAGCCTGGTCTACAAAGTGAGTTCCAGGACAGCCAGGGCTACACAAAGAAACCCTGTCTTGAAAAACAAACCAACAAACACCACCAACAAAACAAGACAAGAAAGCAAACAAGAACAGCAACAGCAGTGACAACAATCCAGGGCCTGGCAGGCGAAGGGGCTCGACACCACCTCTGACTACCTGAGCACAACTCCACATGGCAGGAGAGAATCAACTTCCGGAAGTTGTCCTCTACATGCTGTGGCACGTGGACACAACACTACCAACACTAACTAAACGTTTTACACTCTTACTACCTCTCGTAATACCATGACTCCTAGCTGACGGTGGTGCACAGGTCTGTAATCATAGCTACTCAGAGGGCTAAGGCAGGTCAGGCACACAAACAAAGCCTATGTGGTCTGAAGAGTGAGTTCAAGGTCAACCTGGACAACTTAGGAAGAGCTCAGAATAAGAAGTAAAAAGAAGTCAGGGCACACATCTCTGTGGACCCTGGCTTCAATTCCCAGGATGGGGGCAGGAGAAAGGAAAGAATGTCTCACCATGCACACTCACTAGCTTTGTGATAAGAATCGCCTCACAGCATGTGACTTAGTATCTACTTTTGCCCAGGGAAATGTTAATTGTGACTTGTCAAATACTTGTGACTGAGACTGAGCGTCATCCTGGCCAACGTGAAGAGACTGTTCTATACTTGGAGCCTATGGTATGCAGGAGAGGCCCAGAGAAAGAGGTCTGACTGGTTCCATGACACACAGGGAGAGTCCTGTTAGCACACTTCAGGAGCTTGTCTGGAGAGCAGGAAAAAAACATGTGAATGTGTGCTCTGGAGGCAAGCATTGATTCCTGGGCTCCAGTTAAGAAGCTTCTAGAAAGATGAGCTCTGAGAAGATGATGGTAGGGTGCGCGCGCGCGCGCGCGCGCACGCACACACACACACACACACACAGTTTCAACAGGGACAACTTACTATGGGTGTTCTAACATCTTAACTCAAAAGTCCTTGTCTGAAATTCACTCATTGTTTTTGGTTTCTCGAGACAGGGTTTCTCTGTGTAGCCCTGGCTGTCCAGTCACTCACTCTGTAGACCAGGCTGGCCTCGAACTCAGAAATCCGCCTGCCTCTGCCTCCCAAGTGCTGGGATTAAAGGCGTGCGCCACCACCGCCCGGCTGTCACCCACTCTCTTGTTCCCAGTTAACGTCCTTAGTGCTGACAGGCCAGAACATGGTTACTGGTAACTAGAGCTGACTGAATTATTCATGGCTCTGAGTTCCAAATTTTCCTCTTCTACCCATGACACTTGGGTACGTAGCCAGCATCCACTGGTAAGAGTTAAATGGGGCAATCGGGAGGAAATACATTACTAAAAATGTCATTACCCTTCCTCTCTCCTTCTCTTTCTTCAGTTATAAGGTCATGTGCTGATGCTGGTGCTCATCAGTGTAGTAAAGATAACTTGGTTCCTCTGAGCCAGGAAATTAAACTCGAATGCACAGCACTGCTTTAATTTCTCTCACACTCCTGGGCACAAAGTCTTTCGACACCAGATCCCTCAGAAGTAGTCCTCTGCCGCCTCTCCAGGGACAGGCCCACACTCTTGCTCAGGTATAACGGACGACTTGTTTACGACTGAAGAGACTGCCTTTTGCTTCGTTCTACTGTAACATAAACATCCTACAGTGTGCACAGACAACAGTCTGGTTAACTTTCTGACAATTAAGTCAGCTCTGTCTAGCTGACTTCATTTTTCCTCAGTTGGTTGCCTGGTTGGAAATGTCCCTTCAGCTCCTTCTTGTAAATAGCCTGCTGTGAAATAAGATTTTTGACATCTTCAGCTTTAATTTCTACTGTGTGAACTCTGGCACCCATCTCTACACGATTTAAAAGTGTCTTGCCCCACTGAAACAGGGAAGTCAGAGTTTTTACTATGTCTCAATCTTGGCAGCTACATATAATAAAGTGTGCTAATCATTGCCATCGATTTACCACTGTAAGAATGAAATTAACTTTTTTTCTTTTAAAATGTTCTAGAAACACAACACACCCTATTATCACACTCACGTAAAGACCTGAGCTATCTGACTATACAGTATGGCTGTGTATACTGTATAGCCTCCATAAAGGATGCTGATGTAAAATACAAATACTTAAAAATGAAAAAACATACACAATAGGTTAGCATTCTAAAGCAACAGCCAGAGAAAGGCCACAGGGTACCTGGATATGAACAGGCAGATCCCACAGATGAGAGCATGTGGAAAAGGGCCATGCCAATGTGCTCAGATTTGTGATGGTGCACCAGTTCTTGCCCCCAGTTTCTTAGAGATAATTCTCACAGACAGACATCTTGGAAGCTGATGAATGACACCCTTCCTGCCTGGTACACTAAAAGCTAGTATGTGGCATGTTAAGATTCTCTCCTATCAATTCCTTCCTAGTATCTTTTATAGAATGTATATGAGAGGACTGATCTAACAGATAAGGCAGTAGATGGTCCAGTTAGACCCAAACAGGGTGGAGAACATTTCTAAGTCAGTCTTTGACTGTTCTCAGAACATCCCCTCTAGCTTCTACCTGACTTTGGAGTGATGTGGAATTGTTGGATTTCTGATTATTGCATTCAAGGCTAGCTCTAGTAATGTTCTGGAATAGCTAACCCAACACATTAGAGGAGGATGTGTACATTTCCTAAATCTTAGACACCAATGAGATTTGGGTACAGAAGAGGTAAAATGGCTATCTAAATGTAAACATTATTTTAAAAGCAGGAGAACCAGACTTGGTAAGGGAGATGGTATTTTCTTTCTTAAAGAAAAGGCTTCCTTTAAGTTTATATCCTGAGAAGAGTATGCTTAGAAATCGCAGGCTAAGACACCTGAACCATACAGGGTTTAATGTGTAATTGTCTAACTCCTGAGAAAATAACTTAGGCTGTTAAATAATGCTTCCTGATTTTCACTAATGAGCACCTCTAGAAAATACTGGCTTGCTTTGCTTCTTGATATCCTAGATGACTGGAGGGTGGATGAAAACAAAGCCACTGGCTATGACAGGCAGAAGCAGCTTTGGGCATCTTGGGTGAGTGGTGGAGTAGCTCACTGATGTAGGGGACTTAAAGTCAACCTTTCATCCTGTTGCTACTCAAACTAAGCACATTTCAACTGTTAGGCTGACATGGTCTCTCCCTGTAGAGAGCTGCCTGCCAATCCTCAGAGAGACTACTGAGTAAGTCTAGAGAGAAGTGAAGTGGCAGTGTGCCTAAGTGGTCTCAGGGGAGCAGTAAGCAAGGAAGTGTCATGAGAGGCAAGCACAGCACAGACCAGGAGATGAACAGCAAAGGGTCTCACACAGAGAGGGAGAGAATAAGGACTTCCAGGACACAGAGTCTAGAGACCCTGGTGGAATCTCGGATGCTCTAGAGACTGGGATTGTGGCTACCTACATTCTAGGAATGGCCTGATTATCTTACTTCTGGCCTCTGAATAGTTTTTCTTTTTAAGGCATAATAGTTACATTTAGTCCACTCTAGGGTCTAGAGATCTCATCTCTACAAAATAACACTACGTATTTCCAAAAACGGTGTGAATCTTTATCCAATTTGCAAGTCAACACACAAATATATTATCTCATACATTTAAATCAGGAAGTCTTGGGAGAAACATCTTTAAGTGTTTCTGTTTCAGAGCATTTTGCTCTAGCTTTCACTCAAGACAAATGAAAGATGTCCATTAAGATGGGTCTGTGGTGTGCTTGAACTAGATAAAAAATTGTCCATTGAAGGGGTCACTTTCACAGCTTTAATGGCTTAAGTGCAGGCAGTAGATACTGGGGAATGGGACCCCGGAGCAGAAGAGACTTAAAGCTACTGAGAAACCAACAGGAACCCAGTGAGCTGAGGTGAAAAGAATGACTGGCTGGATAAAATATGGTTTGAAAAATGTCCCAAATTAAGAAGTAGGCTCCTTCCTTTCATGCCTCTTTAAATACTCCTTACCAGGCCCCTGCTCAGGCCTGCTTCTAATAAGAGAGCAGAGTGAAGATTGCCATTAACTCAGACGGCAATCCAGAAAGGGACAGGAATCAGGATGGCTTTGATTTCCGAAGTGAGGAGGGCCTTCAAAACACCAGAGGCTAGATTAGAATATCCCCACAAAAGCTTTTAACTTGAAAGTTATCGAGATTCAGAAAAGCACATAATTAAAACCAAACTCTTTCTACCAAGTTTAAAATAAAGTCATGGCTCAGGAAAGCTAGGCCCAAGGGAAAGGACCAGAACAGTCACATGTTCACTGCCACAGTTGAAACTGCTTTAACTCATGTTCCTTTGGAGTCAGGGTCTGACCCCACAGTGATGGGAAAAAAAATCTCCTATTTACATTTCCAAAAGAAGGACTAAGCAGAAGGAACACTTTATACCATGTTCTGTATTCTAGCTGAGCCAGGGGGAACAAATTGAGCTATTCTGGGATGCCCCGCACAGAACCACCCTTCCATTTTAGAGTTCTCAGACTTAAGGCTGATGAGAAACAAGCCAAGAGAAGTGAGGCTTCAAGGACAGAATTTAAGAGCAAATTTCAAAGTCCCTGAGAAACCTAATCATAAAAACACATACACACACACATACACATACACTGCTAGAAACGCTATGTTTTCCTCAGCATCTAGGAAAGACACTGTATTTAAAGAGGCATGAAAGGAAGGAACCTATTTCTTAATTTGGGGCATTTTTCAAACCATATTTTATCCAGCCAGTCATTCTTTTCACCTCAGCTCACTGAGTTCCTGTTGGTTTCTCAGTAGCTTTAAGTCTCTTCTGCTCCGGGGTCCCATTTCCAGTGTCTTAGCCTTTTGTCTTTAGGAATGCCCTTCATAACTAAAATGCATAGGATTTCTAGGAAACTTGAAATAAGGATGGTATACTATTCTGTAGTGTTGGAATAGATCTTCCCACGTCTGTATCCCTAGTAAGATAGTTAAGATCGTATACATTTTAAAAATAGACACAGAGAAGAACAAGATCTGTGTAAAGATGTGACCATGGGGGAAGACAATAAGAGAGCTGTGTTAGTTCTCCTTACATGGAAAGCCACCATTTCCTGATCTTCACCAGTTTCGACTATATGAGTTTCTATTTCCACCAGAACAGATGATCATAAAACTTGGAATCTTCAAACACGCATGGCCTCAGTTTTATAGGTCGAAGGGCTGCACTGCTCTAGTGGCTTCTTTGTTCTCTGCCTTTGAGCTCAGGAGACTCAGGAGGCTCCCAAGTCTTAGGCTGCAGGCCCCGTGGCCACTTGGGCCTTGTGGGGTTTCCATATCCCTTCTCACTCAGCCCCTCCCCACTTCAATCCAGCAATGGCATACTGGTCCTTTCCCCCTTCATACTCTTTGCTCTTTGTGTCATCAGGCTCATATAGTTAGATCAGGCAGGCCCTGT
>JADRCD010196168.1:0-17125 GCA_019843815.1 Montemys delectorum | reverse complement strand
AAAAAAAAAAAAAAAAAAAAAGAATACTCCACTCTATATTTTTCCTAGTCTGCCCATAATTAAAGTTTTATGGGGAATTTCTAAGGTGTGTGTATATCCACATAACTTAGTTTGTGTTTGGGAAGACTTTCTACTTACATAGTGTCGAGGAGGCAACTATTTACTGAACCTGAGAGGGCATGAGAAGCTGAACCGTAGTTTCAAATGGGATCTTGTAGAGTCGCTGCTCTATCCCCAGGTCTCTAAGCAGAGAAATCTTCCAAGGATTCAACTGAGAAAAAAAAAAGTAAATACGAAGAAAGAAGGAAACTTGGTAGAGGAGGTGGGGGGTGAAGACCGAGAGCGCATCATTGCAAGCAGATTGGATGCTGGAATTATCAGAACGGAACAATGGTTTTTATCTTTTAGTTTGTCGAATGCTTGATGGAATGTTTGAATGTTAAATATATACAAAACATATTCAAAGTTTCTTTTAATGATATGAAGTGCACCTCACCACAAATAGTATTTCCTTTACCCCCTGGTCCCCTGCCCTCAGGTACAGATGCATTATTTACAGCTTTTGAGACTGGGAGAAGGCATGAGGCAGTCAAGGGCATTGTGTTTTGCCACTGCCTGGCTTCTGAGTTTCCAAATACTTCAGCTCTCAGTAAATGGAGAGGTCTAGGACACGAATAAAATATTTTGGAGAAGATGGGATGAGTCAGAGAAGATGATCTTCACCCCTAACTTTTCACTCCATGCCGGGATTCAGATGAAGGACAAACAAATCCGTAGGTGGAAAGAGAAAACAAACAGCAAAGATAAGTTGTGAGAGGGAAAGTTTGGTAGTCTGAACCAGGACTCCCAAATCCTCTGCCATCTCCCATGGAGGGAGGGAGTACCTGTGCCCTCTCAGCCTGCATCTGCACGTGTTTGGAGTTGTTTTCAATTTCTGACTAAGCAGTGGCTTCAGTGTTCGGAGGAAGCCAAGCCTCACAGAAAGGACATAACGTGCATCCCGCCAGTAGGCTTCCTCTCCACATCATCCCCAGCCCAGGCTCCAGACAAAACAGTGGATGAATCCTCACATGACACTAGCCACACCCTTCTAGGACTCCCAGTGATGGGGTTCTCCCCACTACAGCATCCAACACCATAGTTCATCTACAAGTCTTTCTATGCCAAATTCTCTGCTCAACAAATTCCGAGATTTCTGTGGATTCAAAACCACAACTCTCATCTCAGAAAGGGGAAGGTAGAAAGGGAGAGGGTTCAACCTGGCATGAGTAACAATGGCCTGGGAACACAGATTTAGGCTAGCCCAAATTCCATGGTCCAAAGTAGAAGCAACAGTAACTAAACAAAGAAAGTCACCAAGCATTATAATCATATAATATATGATATAATAAAGACCTGATACACTGATGGAGACAGTCGGGAGGAGGGTTGGAGCAGAGCAGGGATCTCTGCCATAGGCCGGGATCTGACAGCACTTTCAGCTTTCTGCTTGGTTGGAAGCTAGTGTAATGTTTGTACATTTCAAATGATTTACTAAATAGCTATGACGATGTTTGGTCAGATATAGAAATTGGTGATAAATAGAAACCTGGGGGGCTCAGGACACCCCGAAAATAACTTGTCTCTGGCCTTTAGGCATTCTAATGCTCCACAATTGTTTGAGTTCTCATCCAATAATCATTCTAGCAAAAAGGTCGTTGAAAGCACTGCTTCTTTCTGGGAACTTCTGTTCACATTCCAGATGGTCGTGTACAGTGTCAAAGTACCTACGGCCAGAGTTAGCTCAGAGTCGCCTGTTATCTATGATCCAGATTCTGCTAGCAGATACCTAAAGCCACAGTTAGCATCAAATAAAGAAAGCCAGTGTGGCTTTCAGAGCCTGTGTGCCTGCACCAGAGAGTGGCAAAGGGGCAAAGGTGGTTTTGCCTGGGAGGAGGAAAATAGCCTTCAAACAGTAGATTAATTTTTTCCTACACCTATGAAAATACCATTGGACTGTCATCAAATTAATAAAACAACTTCACTGGCACAGTCAGGTCTCAAGATTCGTTCTCACTCATTTGCCAGAAAGTACCACCTTGCTATCAAATGTCTACAAAAATCTACTAAATCTCTGTCTCCTTGACCCAGACTTTGCCCACAACTTGGCCCTTCTAAGTGTGCAATCCATCTTCTAAATTTCTCAACTAAAATCTCAACTCTCACCTGGGACTTCCATATTTTCCCCCATGCTATGGCCTTTTTTGAGAACCTCCTTGCTGTTGTCTCCCAACTGTTCTGTGTATTCCTGAGGCCCCCTGACAGACTATTCCTCCTATTCCTCTATCCAGATCCAGTATCCAACAAAGCGAAGTTAGTTCTTTCTTTTTTACTACATCTACTGCATTCTTTCTCAAAGTCATTTTCTAACTTTTCTCATAAAGTGTCATAACTGCTTATTGGTGTGCTCATCCCTCTAAGAACCCTGAGATCCTCAAGGTAAAATATGCTCATTGAGCCTGGTGAGGTGGTTGCCAAAATCCAGGTCCTGGTGCATCCTGAAGCTTTGCATGTGTGTCCCAACATGGTCTTCTCCTATATTGGTGCAAAGCCTAGAGGTAGATCTGTTTGAGGCAATAGGGCATGGCAAAGAGCTTTAAAAATGCATAACCTTCAGTAGCAATACTCTTTCCACTGAAAGAAGCCTAGGCTTGCTGCCTGGGGAGACACATGCTCAGCAAACACCCAGCATCACTTCTCAGGATTCTGAGAAGTTATCTGAGACTGGCCAAGTTCCACTTGATTTGCAACTAAACACAGAGCCAAGAGAGGACCCATCCAGTACCTTGAGAAGCAAAGACGGACATTCCAGATGAGCCCTGTCCAGTTTGCTAGTACAGCATCATTCTCATCTTAAGCAACTAAATTTGTGGAGTTTGTTGCACATTACAGATACTATTCTAACTGTTCTAACTATTAAAATGGATAACTGTTCTAACAATTAGAGATATTGGTGATTTAACACGGTGAAATTAATTTCCCATCCCCTGATCTGCTACAAGCTGATGGGGGCTGGGGAGTGTCTATGCTCCACATGACCTCTCAGGAACCTCCTTTCTTTTTGGGGTTCCTCTCTTTCCTAGCTTAGTAGAGTCCTGTTCTTTTATGTCATGGACTAGATAGAAATGGCCTTGTACACAGAATATACTTGTAGAATAAGTCTGGAGTCTTCACGACTCTTCCGCTTTCTTCTGACTGGCATGTGGTAAAGGATATTGGGAAATACACTCCACCTGTCTACCCCAAAAGAGAAGTGTGAGAGGGATTCATGTTGGTTAAGACTAATGGCTCACTGGCCCAGGCAGAATGCCTTGTTTCATTGAGTGTATATCCAGTTCTAGACACAATGCCTGAGTTATGGGAAATCTCCAATAACCTTCAAGGCACAGAAGAATGAAACAACTGGTGAGCTGCTGCACCACTTAAAATAAGACTTAAGCTATCTGTCTGTCTGTCTGTCTGTCTGTCTGTCTGTCTGTCTGTCTGTGACATGATATAATATAGTCCAGACTGGCCACAAATGTACATTATAATTGAGATTGAACTTGTACCTTGGTCCTTCTGCCTCAGCCTCTGGATTATAAGCTGCTGTTATCACATCTGCTTTAAGATGCTTTAAAAAGGATGTTTGTGTCCTGGAGCTCAACTCTGAGTCTTTGAAGCACTGAGATTCCAAGGCAGCATTTGTAAACACAAAAAAACAACAAGAAATGAGCCTTGCCTTTCTGTGACGGGTTCCTTAATATCAAGGGTAAAATAACAACTTTCATTAGCTTGGAATTTGTAGGACTATCAAATTTAGAAGGACACGTTAGAAACGTACTTAGTATTAAAATTCTGTTTCCTCCAAATGTTCTCTTCTCTCTCTATCTCCCTCTCTCCCTCCCCCCTCTCTCTCTCTGTGTATACATGTATGCAGGTGTATGTACACATGCGTGTATATGTGTGTGAGTACAGAGGTTAATGTTAGGCATCCTTCTCAGTCACTCTCTACCTTGTTTTTTGAGACAGTCTCTCCTGATACCCAGAGCTCACTGACTCAGCAAGGTGGGCTGGCTAGTCCTTCAGTCTCCACAGAATGTGTAGTATGTGCTTGTATTTAAATCACATTATTGGTAACTTGAGTATCTTTTATATCAAATATGTTGTAAGTTCTACAACTGAAAAATCTAAACAATCTAATCTGTCTTGCTTTGTGTGATATATAAGCACAGGAAATGGAAAAGCCAAGAGACTTGGTTTCTAGCCTTTATTCTGTTATTTACCATGTGTATTTATTTAATTTAGTTTCCTATCAGCTACAAAATTCGGGAATGCTGACTTCCTTATCATGTGTGTAATATAGAAATTCCTCATTTTCCCTACCTGTCTGTCAAACCGAATAACTATAGATAAAGTTTTTATTTGAACTTCAGAGGCTAGTTCCCCTCATGGTATCTTTGCATGCAAAAGGGAAGTGTAAGAAAGCAGGCTTTGGATTTCCTCTCTGGTTAACCATCATCCAAGCAGCGGGGAGCTGATAAGCTCTAGGCCAAAGTTTGTGGTTAATAGCACGGGCTAGAACATGAGGGGACATCTGGAAACCTTCTGCTGCTGCTTGACACCATCTTCACTACTGTCAATCCTAACTCATTAGCATAATTTAGATGTGTTCTCTCCAAACAGGCTATTGGGAAATATACACAAGAAAACCTGAGTTCATGATTAGCTCTTGCCAGATACAAGTTTATTGTTACTTTTCCCACTTTTTAAAATATGTGTGTGGTATACATGTGATTCTGTGTATGTTTTCACATGTGTGAGTACACGTGTGTGTGTGTGTGTGTGTGCGTGTGTGTGTGTGTGTGTGTACTTGTTGAGGCCCAAGGTTGACAAGGTGGATGTTAAGACTCATGCCCCATTGCTCTTCCGCCTTGTTCATTGAGGCAGAGTCTCTCAATCAACCCCTGAGCTCACAGTTACAGCTGGCCTTACTAATCAGCAAGCTCTGGAGATCCCCGTCTCTGCCTTCCAAGGTGGGGATTGCAGACAGGCTGCTCACCCAGCGGTCATGGGGGGTTCTGTGGATCTGAACCCCAGTCCTCATGCTTGCGTAGCAAGCACCTAACCACCGAACCATCAGGGTTTCCAGACTCTGCATTTTTTTTTATTTGTTGATTATGGATTCAACCTTTTAGGACTTTGGGGAAAGGAATGGCTAGGGGATATGTTTTGGTGAAAAAGATAAGGTTTTCCACAGTCTGTTCATTGCATGTCATGGGCACAGAGGGCCACCAGTGAGCAGGAGCTGGGACAGCAAAGACGCCGGGACACACAGGCTTCTGTACCCTTCCTAGAGAAACTAGACCACCTAGGACCCAGGTGGGCAGAGTACTTCTCGGCACGAAGAAGGTGGAAGGAAGGTGGGGATGTTGATTAGGAAGATGGCCTGTACAGAAAAAAAAAATGAAAAGAGAAACAGAATATGACAAAGTGTGAGTGGGGCCGATCAGACCTCGTGTCCATACATTGTTCTCTGGCATTGATCTTGGGCTTTCTCACTTCCACCATGGCCCCTGAGCTCTCTCAGACAATTCTGTCTCAGATTAAGGTACACTATACATACCTATAACATCAACTTCATCCAACAGAGGAGAAGAACTCTGTTATGGTGTGGTTCGTATGCCGTCTTTACTGTCACCTAGCCACTCTGATGATTCCCTTCTCGCATTTGCTATTCAGAGCTGTTCAGAGGTTGGTAGGATTGCCCTCTCATTTCCTCCCAGGTCTGTGCACTTCACAAAAAAAAGGTCTACAGGCAGATTAACGACCCATTCTGCTTCTGTTAGTTCTCTCCTCTCTTGTTACTCTAACAGGGTCTGGGCAAATTTGAAAAGAAGAAATACGAACCAGCTTGAGGCAGCACTGCCCAATTTGATCAAAACTAAATGCAACCATCGTGGGTTCAAGTTTGGTGGTCTGAAACCCTGGAATGTTTCACAGACATCTAACTTGCAATGCCAGTGCTGTTTTATTTGGTTTGGGGTTTACTATCCCTTTATGTTAAACGGGAGTTAGGAAAATCTGCACAAAACATTCACTGCCTGTGTTCACAGATGCCCACATGCAAAGCAGCCCGGGTTACTGATGAATGAAAACACCACACAGGCATCAACATGGTCTTCAAGCACCTACCTCATGAACTCAGATGAAGCTAAGGACGAATTGCATCTGATCTTTATTTAGCATCTTACTGAGAACAAATTCTCCAAGGAACTGAGTTTGGAATCTGAGTTCACAGGAAACAGATACTCACCCACAGAGTCCAATGGAGTACCTGTGTCCAGATCTTTCTTGGCATCAAGATATTTCTCTTTGAAACTGGACTAGCAGTTAAATTTAACACCATCTTAAGATCTTCTTAAGAAAGAGAGAACTATGTGCTTTCCTTGACCTCTGGAGGAATATGACTATCATCAGGAAGAGAGGACATTTCCTTCCAAGTCCAGATCTGCAAATTATATCTTTGTAATTCACTGAGACATACTCTTTTAATAAACCATTTTAAATATTTTGTTTGTTTAGCTCGTACAGCAAAATACAGTCTCATCAGTTAAGACAGACTTCAAACTGCCTGGGCCGGGTAGAAACATTTCATTAATAACATGTGTTTACCATTGAGAGGAATGGGCTTCGTGTGCTAAGATTTTGTTTGTCAGTCAATCGTTGGAACCCTGCTGTTAATAGCATACAATGGTTTGTGGTTATGCCACAATTTAACCCAGGTTTAAAAATACAAACTAGAGCCCTGGTGGTCTAGAAGGAACGGGGAGTAAGAGAAGGAATCGCTCAACCTGCTCTGTGGGCTGCTGGCTTGGAATGCTTTACAAACTAATCAAATTTCTTGACTATGATCCTGAGGGGGAAACCCATGCCGGGACACTCGGCTTGGTTGGACTGCAGTTTGGTGAAGTTCTGAGTGTCTGAAGGGAAAACACGGCGACCATTTGGTATTTCTTTCTCCCAAAGACAAATTAGAAACAGATATCACAGAAGGAAGGGTTTGTTTTCTTGCAAACAGTCTAATAAGAAAAATAGATTTTCCTCTATAGTTTTAATTCTACTGTATGTTAAGGATAAGTAAACAGAATTGATATTGTGCCACTCAGCAGAGGCAGTGATAATTCTATTAGCACAATAGTTTGAACACCAAGAGGTCTATATGAGGCAGGAACAGAATTGGTTTTGCATCTAATATCAGTTTACCTTCATACACCTGTATCAATGGCAGCTGGGACTGAACGCTTAGCTGTCCACCTACACGCGCACCCCTGGATACAGTAATAATTGGAGGAAAAAAATTGTTGATAACATTTATACATAAAACTCCCTAACATTACAATAAAGCATAGTATCTACAGTGATGGGTAGAAAATGTGTTTATGTTTAATGAGTACCTCAGTTTTACAGAAACATACCAAACCACAAAGAGTTACTGGAGGATATGTTTATGAAATCTCAGTCATGGAAATAACACCATGATTCTAAACATTTTTGAAATCATATATTGCATGTACTTAAAACCAATTTTCCAGTTGCTTACAACTTATGCTTTTAAAAATATTTATACCTTAAAATAAAACAGACCATGTTTAGAGAAAATCTAAGCCGTAAAAATTGCATTGGGCCATCGTGAGGTTATCTCTTTATACATTCCTTGAGGGAGATTTGTATTTTACAATGTTGCCATGAGTCAAGTGTGATGGCGCATGCTTGTAATCCCAACACTTGGAAGGTAGAGACAAGAGAGTGAGTTCAAGACCAGCCTCTGCCACATAGCAAGTTTAAGGCCAGACTGGCCTATATAAGACCTTGTCTCAAAGCAAACAAACAAAAAATAAACCCCAAAATTTGTAGACAATTGGTCACATTTTTCATAGGAAAAGAAACATACCTAGTTAGAAGAATTTGCTACTAAATGATTCATTTTACAAATTCTGAATATTTGGAGATGTATTGTTATAATAAACCAAAGCAGTCAGGCATGGTTGCACACACCTTTAATCCCAGGACTCGGAAGGCAGAGGCAATAACAGTAACAATAATAGCTGTTAAATTTATATCTTAAAATTTCAAAAAGAAGAACTGACATTCACTTACACCCAGAGGTGTATTTACATTATACTTCATGCATAACAAAATACTAAGGACAATGAAGGTAAGAAAGGGAGAAATGGAGCCACCCCACTTCTAAGATGATTTCCAAAAGACAGGGACACAGTGGTATTTCAACGGAGTTTTGACAGCCAGCAATATAACACTTTGATGTTTTATTTTTACTCCTATATGGTTCTTACAGGTATTCCCCTTGGTATTTTTGTTTGTTACCAATAAGACTTTGTGTCAATTGATAATCCCTTGTGTTGGGAACATACAAGGGGTTCCGAGAGTCTGTAAGTAATCGCCCCTTTCTCCAGGAAGCAGAGCAAACAGCCAATCTGCAGGGAGAAAGGGTGGCTCAAGCAGTTGGCTGGTCCTCGACATCCAGGCTGAAGAATGACATCTAGAAGCCATGCCCTCTGCCTCAACCCTCGCCAGACCACAGCATAGTCAGCCCTAATCCCAGCTCACAGTCTGTCTACTAGAAAACAGCATTTTGAGGTTATAAGATATTTAATTACATCACAAGAATACATTTTGTCTTATGAGGAAAATAATCATTTCAACAAATCAGTTCTGAGCCAAGATTTTAAAAATACCCTTTATTTACAAGACTACACATAGTAAATTCCAATTCTCTAGAGAATGTATTCATAAGTTTATGTTGCTGGGCAGAGAGTTCTAACTTGCTTTGTCTTTTGTTTTTGTTTTTTGTTTTTTGTTTTGTTTTGTTTTGTTTTTTAGATCTTATGTTAGACTGCATTCTAGTATCAAATTCTAGTTGTGTCAATGATATCTTGTCTTCATTTATGTTTAAGATAAAAATATCACTAGTTAAACTAGAAGGCCTAAGAAGGTTAAATCTAAGAAGATTTGTGAGGTAAATTTAAATCTTAAAACATTGCTTTTGCTGCCTCCTGTATGTGCTAGGGGAAACTGGACTTTGATTTTCAAGTTCTGTGTTGTCAGAATGGTGGCAGTTTGCTGAAGCCTGTGGTGAAGTTGACTGGACACTGAAAGCTCCAAGGGGGCTTTACTGTTGTGGCCATCTTTGATGACAAACTTGATAATTCAAATATTCATGTGGGAATGTCTTATTGGTAATATTTTTTAGTGAATCCTACAAGAGTTGATGGGATGGGTCAGCTGGCAAAAGTCTTTGCTGGCAAACATGACAACTTGACTTCAATTCCTGGTACCCACACAGTGAAAAGAGAACAACAGCTTTTGTGCTTTGTTTTCTGGTGCCAAGTATGCATTTCTCTTTCTCTCTCTCTCTCTCTCTCTCTCTCTCTCTCTCTCTCTCTCTCTCACACACACACACACACACACACACACACACACACACACACACACACTCAGGATAAATGTAAATGAGTTCTTAATTACTTCTACCATACTATGATGCTGGGGTACTATTGGTTTTCAAATATTATTATTAGAAAGACAAAGCTGAAAAACAAATGTAGTCACTGGCTTCCAGAAGTGCTCTATGCGATTTTGTGCAGTTCTATGCAACTCTATGCAGTTCTGTGCAGTTCTATGCAGTTCTGTAGTTTAGGAACCCCAAAGTTTCTTCCACTCATTAGATTAAATAGCTTTTGGTACTTAGCATTTTATCATTCTTGCCTTGTAGCTTTGTCTAAGTAAAAGATAGCATATATTCATGAAAATATATTAAGTGAACAAAACAACAACCCACTAAAAGGGACGATATTATATGTGTGCATATGTATATATGCATCTACATATATATACATATCTCAAAAGATTATTATCTAAAGAATATAAAGGACTATAAATCAAATCAACAAGAAAAAGGTATAGACTAAAAAGAGACTTCAGAAAGATAGCTGAGTCACTTCTTGTTTCCGTGATAAATACCATGACCAGAATGACTTACGGGTGAAAGAGTTTGATCAATGGTTCCAGACATGGAGTCACGGTGATGGAAGAACCGTGGCAGAGGGCACTAGAGATGACATCTCAACCACACTAAGCATATAGAGAGCATGAACCGCAAGTGAAGCAAGGCTCTAAGTTCTCAGCATCCACCTCAGTTCCTCCAGCGAGGCTCCACCTCTGAAAGGCTCCATAACCTCCCTAAGCGACGCCACCAGCTGGGGACCAAGGGTTTGAAGACCTGCGCCTACGGGGTACTTATCTCGCTCAAAACACCACAATATACAAATGAACAACAATAAATTCCCATATCAAACTCGTAAGTCATGGAGGAAATACGAATTTAATCACAGTATATTATCACTACCCTCTAGAGTGGTTAAAAAAAACAAAAAAAAAAAACATTCTAAGTGCTAACAAAGTGACTCAAGTCTCCACCCACTGCTAGTGGTGATGTTAACTGGCTTGGCCATCACAGAAAGAATTTTGATGATATCTAATATTCTTCTGATCTAGCTACCGGAACATATATTCTATAAAAATACAATTTTGGCTTCACTAAGAGACAACTAGAAAGCGCTTAACTGAAAGAGCCATTTAGAATAACCTCAAGCCACATTGGCTACAATACAAATGTCTATGGGGTAGAGTGTCTAAACAAAGTGTGGGTGTATTTATTTAATGGAAGCAGTAAGAATGGATGATGTACAAGTATGTGGAAGGGCAAGGCAGAATTTGCCAGCTAAATATTCAGTGTTGAGAAGCCAGATACAGACCACTACCCAGCATGTGATATCATTTAGATACATTCTAAAAAGAGGAGAACTAGGTTAGTGTGTTACAAGTCTTGTTAGCGATTAGTCTCATTAGAAAGAAGTTTGGAATGGTTTTAATGGTGTGTGGTGGAGTTGCTATTTTGCAGGAATACTAAGGTCTGTTTAGTCCATGAAAAATCCATCAGGGTTTGTACAAGATATGTAATCAATATGTATTTCATACCAACAGTTTTTAAAAGATGTTTCTCTCTCCAGCTTGTGTCATTTAGAAAAAAACAGCTATTATATATTTTCTGCACTCCAAAACAATAATTGTGAAAGATGAATTTAATCACTGACTGCTATGGTTTAGCATTAAAATGTTCTCCATAGGTTGTGTGTTTCAATACTTGGTCTCCAGCTGGTGGCGCTGTTCTTGGAAACTCTGAACCCTTTGGGCAGTGTAGCCTGCATGCTGCTGGTGGGGCTGGAGGTTATGTCCATTTCTGGTTCTAGCATGAGGACTCTATTTCCTGGTCAGCAAGGATATGAAAAGCAGCAGTCATGTGTTAACACTGCAATATGTAGCAAAGCATACGTGCCCTGTTGTCTGACACTCCTGTAGCCATACATTTCCCTCTAAATGGGTCAAATCTCCCTTGACACCATGAGTCAAACTGAATCTTATTCTTTAAAAAAGACTTTAATTGGACTTTTCCAACTTAATAAGGTCTTTCTCAAAGGCCTTGCTTCATCAGAGCAGAGATAAGTAATAAATCAGTGTGAGCTAAGGCAGGGCTCTAGTAGCTGCAAAGAAAATTGTTATTTAGCTTGACTGGAAGGCCTATGGGGAATCTAAGCAGCTCGGCTGTATTTTAGGGAAATCCACTCACATGGCCTTTGTTACTGTATTAACATGGAAACATAAACCGCCTTGTCCTGCTCAGAATTTTCCTAATACCTTTCAAAAGTCCATAGTCGCAAGCTCCCCTCTCTTGGCACTTTTGATTCAGTAAGCAGAAACCCATGCTTACCAATAAAAAGCAACATCATAATGATTTCTTTTTTTAAAGAATATTTTAAACTTGAAAAATTAGAACAAATATAAAATATCTTTGCTATGTCCCCTAATTCAAAAAGACTGTAAACCTGCTCCAAGATTTCCACCAAATCTTCTAGGATTTCTCTCACCTATTATACAAATGTAAGTGAAACAGACATTAGAATAAATAAATCCTGAAGATATGTAGCATATATTTTATTTGTTTAAAGCGCCAGTGCTGCACCTAAAGAGCAAGCGGTTTTCCTTGGATCATCTACCACTAACACTTCATCATGCTGATTGTAGTTAGCTGAAAAAAACCTGCGGGAAGCTGATCTGATGCTTAAGTCATCTCAGACCTTTCTGGATCCATCTGGTTCATCACCATCAAGGACTAGTCCCAGGACTGTCTTCCCATGCAGGGAGACACCACTGAAGGCTGGGCTGTCACCTCCAAGCATTACAGAACAGGAATGGTGGACCAATGGCCATCTGTGGCACAACTGTCTTCCTTTACACTGTACTGAGTTTGAACACTGGACAGAAGATGAGCAAACTAACATTCGACATTTCATAAATACAGTGACAGAGTACTGTGGCCAAAGGCAGAGGGCAGAAACAAAGATGGGGCTGGTTTTGATCTTTCTCCTTTACTTCAAATCAAGTAAAAGACTCATAGCAACATATTTGTGTATATGAACAAATTAAGTATTTATAGATTGTCTCTTGTCTGTTAGGCACTGAACTTATCTGAGTTCTACAAAGAAGGGAGAGGAGGAGGAGGAGGAAGAGGAGGCAGACCAAGTTCACAATATCATGAAGCATGAATGCTAAAATGAGGGTCAAAAGATACACTAATACAAAATAGTTCTAAATTATCAGATAGAAATCAGCACAATAAATAAAATCAAAGACCTCAAGGGAACTAATGATATGATATGACATGATATGATATGGCAACCATTTGATGGACATGTGATAAGATGGCTTGCTTTGATGGCTAGGGCAGGAGATGAGGAGACCCTTGAAGCATTTTGGACTTCCAAGAAATAACAGAGAGTGGCTGACCCCTTTAACAGTGCTGTGTGAGCCATTTTATGCCAGGCTGTAAAGGAAAGAAACACTGGCTACTGGGAAAAGAATGGTCTATGAGATTAAGGACGTGGCTCAAAGACAGACTTTCACTTATTATTTTGGGTAAATCATGACTTAATTTGCCCTCTAACTTTTCATTAACAAGATGAACATATCTACCTCGTTGGATTCCTATGAGGTTTATACAAGATAATGCATATGTTACTAATTCTACTTAAATTAATTAACTATTATCATCACTCCCACCATACGTGGTCCTGGGTATGAAAATATAAATGGAAGAAATTTATTTTTCTCTCTTTCCATTCTTCTTCTAGATGGACAACTGTCATGTCTTGTTAATCATGAACTTTTCTTTGGCCATCTCAGAGAGCCCGCCCTACTTCCCCATGAGGAAGCTGATGAGGTGGCAAAACCAATCAGACTCTCTAAAAGAAGATTGTACCAAGAAAGATCTCAGACTCAGCTCACCCTGGATGCGCTGTGTTCAGTCATTAAAGAATTTGATTGGCAGAAGTCCTTGGCTGTGAAAGTTTGAACGCTGAGCCTGTAACTCAGCATCTCTCTGTCTTACTCCATCTTGCCATTGAGCATTCATTTCATAAGCTCTGATGTAATAGCAATCATCTTGCCAGTGTGGGAGAAATAAAGTTAGGGACTTCTTTTTACTTCTCAAACTAATTTTTATGGACCCTCTGCCTAATTTGTGGTTTGAATGTGACTGAGATATTTCTGCATTCCACGGTGCAGATATTTGGTCTGCTTTGATGCAAATGTATGTCCAAAAGCCCAGCTATGCTTTTGAATCTTGGCTTTGCCCACACCCTCGTGTCTGACTTCCTCCTGTGTATTCCTTTACATATGATTGAGAGCATCCCCTTGTGGAATGGGTTTATAACCATAGTGTATGAATGAGCTCGGTGCATCTTCTCGATGTAGCCTCTGAAGAGCAACATCCTCGAGGCTCTTTCCTTCCCTGGGGCAGACGTTGGTTATTTTCCACCTGCCAGGAAACCTAGCTGCTCAAACACGCACTGTGTCATATTGTTAAAAATGTTATTGGTGTGTATATCACCAGCAACCTTCTAAATCCCTTCACAGGGTGCCGTGGTCTTACCTTTTGAGTGATATTCTGATAGAGATGTCTAAAACGTTTTGGACTTCATAATAGCTCACCCATCCCTATTTGCAGTCATATAACATCTTCCAAGATCTTTGGACCCACCTTCCCAGTATCCAGTTCTCTGTACCACAGACTCCAGGAAACATCTTAGTGACATTTCATGGAAACAGCTTATCCAAGAGCGTTCTTGTCATGGTAACATTTGGATCTCAAATCTTTAAAAGAGCAGCAGAACATTTTGTTCTCTGATTCAGCAGAAACAAAGGTGAATCTGTTTCCTGGAGAACAGCTCAGTTTCCGTAGGGGCAAAGCCATAGCCTGCTGCCGCTTCCCTGGCTGGCCCTGACAGCTCCGCTTAAGCCCCGCCCCTTCTCTTTCAGCCTCTTTCTTCAAGTCAATCCACCACGCAAAGAAGCTTTCAGGAACATCTGCACTCTCTCATGCGGGAAGACAAGCAGAGCGGACATCCTGCAGAAGGAAATACCAGTAAATAATAAAATACCAGGATCGACCTCTGTTGGGTGTCAACAGACACTGCTCAGGGTTAAATGCGCAGAATCACAGATACGGCCTCATCCATGGAGCAAGCAATTGAAGTTGTTAATGCTGCAGAAAATGTCTGTATTGCTTTTCATGCCTCAAAATGCCAAGCTCTGGTGTGCTGTGGCAGCGTCTGGATTTCATGGAGCAAGTGAAACATAAATATTTGCAGCAACTTTTCTTTCCAAAAACACCTTGAAATTCCTCGTGAATCTTGGACTGTGGTGCAGTTGAATAAGAAAGCGTTATGCTTTCGATATCTATTAAGCATTTAATAAACACCTGCAGAAAATCAATGGAGTCCGAAGTTAGAAACTTGCCTGAGAAGCCACCTCACCTAGGCACAAAGTACCTTTCTAGAAGGTGGAAATAAAATTAGCTTCACAGCCCCCAACCAGAAGCCTAGTTGGTGTCTTTGCGTGCATATGCGACCCCTGTGCTCTGAGGCATGGCTCCGTTCAAATCTCGGCCTTGTGCATTTACCTAGTCAGATGGTGTTAGTGGAATACTTCACCTTTGGTTTGTGTTATGCGTGTTCATACTGAATGTAAGACTAATTAATTGGTCAATAATTAATAATAATACTGGTCAATAATTGTTTTGGGTTTCTTTAGCATTTACAAAGAATATAATGAACAAATTTGTGCTAGTTATGAAATTCCTTTTTAAAGATTTATTTTTATTAATTTTATTTATAGGTGTGTCTTTATGGGCATATGTCATGTAAGGGTGTGCAGAGAAGTCAGATGAGGACATCAGATCCCTTGCAACTAGAGTTACAGACCGCTTGCTACTAGACCTCCACACAGGTGCTGGGAACTGGTCCTCTGGAAGGGCAACAAATGCTCTTAATTGCTGAGCCATCTCTCCAGCCCACTATATAATTCCTATAATGTGTCAAAATCTATACAGAAAAAAGAAACAAATCATTATTAATAATATAGACAAATGGGGGCTAGTGAGATGGCTCAGTGGTTGAAAACACTGGCTGCTCTTCCAGATTCTGAGTTCAATTCTCAGCAACCACATGGCAACACACAACCATCTATAAAGGGATCTGATGCCCTCTCGTGGTATACAGAAGTACATGCAGACAGAATACTCATACAATAAAAAAGAACATAAATTAAAAATTATTGTAAAAAATAATAATATAGACAAACAATATCTGTTATCTATATTGTCCTTTTCCTATAATAATTAAGGTTTTTATTTTTTATTTTGCTCAGTTAACCTTTTCTTTGTAAATTATGAGGGAAGGGTAGGTGCACGTTTCTCTAGGTACCCCTCGAGGCTGGATGGGGCATAGGACCTCCTAAGGATGGAGTTACCGATAGTTGTGTGACTCCTGACATGCATACTGTGAATAGAAGTGCGGTCCACTACAAAAGTGTCATGCACTCTTAACAGTTCAGCCATCTCTCCACTCAGTTAATAGGTTGTCATTATCATTATCATGCATGAAATAGCTAGATTCCCATTTCAAGATGTCCCTTAATGATCTTGACCTCCTGAATTCAGAATCCTCCCATACTGTGTCAAGACTGGTCACTAATAATGGCCTATGACAGAAATGACAGGTGTTACTCCCAGGAGTAATACAGAAACAACTGTGGCTTCCATATTGAGTTCTGCAAGTCATCACTCATTCTAGGGGTACCTAGCTGTTGTGTTTTGAGGATCCCTGTGATAGGCTCCACAGGGCGCCATACAGGTTTCCAGTCAGCATCCAGATCCAGGAAAGAGGCTCCCCAGGCCCGGGGGAGAATCCTTGAGCCGTTGTGGCCAGCTGGGACCAGTGGCTGGAGAAGCCACGCCTGGACCCCAGAGCTGACGAAGTGGGGAGATGATATGTGGTTTTTGTTTCACGTCCTTGCTTTGTTCTGCTGATTTGTTCAGTGAGGAAAATAAACTAAAGAATTCACATTTTTTTTTAAGAGTTGACAAGAAAACTAATTCTCAAGGCTGATTATCTGTGTGTTGCTGTATGTGAGTGGCTGTTTTCAGCTATCTTGTTGGATGTCCAGTTTGACTCCTTTTGCTCCTACTCTATACATCTTTTGTGCATTATATAAATCAGTGCTTAGCTCCCTAGCTCCCTAATAGTGAAATGATTAAATAAAATACTAACCTTGGGAATCCTTTTGATATTCATTGCTATATTTCCTCGGGTCTTATTATAATGAGTAGTCATATTTAGCTAAAGTCTGTTGAGTCATGAAAGACAGGTCTGAGCCATGATGGAAATATTTCTGTGTCATAAGTCCTTGGTGCCTCTCATTTTGATACCCTATTATTTTAGGTACTACTCTAGAAAATTCGTATTTCTCTGTGTCCCATTGCTTTTTTGATACTATCTGATATTTAAGCCTACCTCTTGTCTACTCACTTTCTGTCCCTCTCTGTGTGCTGGCTTCCTGAGTTTTTCCGTCTCAGGGAATAATTCTAACACACTCCCAGGGTGCTAATCTACAAGCCCAGGAGTCACTT